>CAEGAG010311373.1:0-14529 GCA_903067065.1 Brachyrhaphis terrabensis
GTTGAGATTTAAAGGAAGTCAGTGTTTCAGCTGTTTTACAGTTTTCTGGAAGTTTGTTCCAAATTTGTGGTGCATAGGTGCTGAATGCTGCTTCCCCTTGTTTGGTTCTGGTTCTGGGGATGCAGAGCAAACCAGAACCAGAACCTGAGAGGTCTGGAAGGTTGATACAACAACAGCAGATCTTTAATGTATTGTGGTGCTAAACCGTTCAGTGATTTATAAACTAACAACAATATTTTAAAGTCTATTCTTTGAGCTACAGGGAGCCAGTGTAGGGACTTTAAAACTGGTGTGTTACTGCCAAGCCCTTACTTTCCTCTTGAACTAAAGCAGCTTTCACTTCATATACTTGAATACTTTGTGTTTAGCTGTGTACCTGCTTTTCCACCAGTAATGTTCACTTGGACTTTTTTGGTCTTTGAGGTCAAAATATTTGTTATTTTTCACCTTCATTTAGTCATAAGTATGACTGCTTGTGGAGCAGTACCAATCAATAAAATGTAGGCAGGAAGCAGCCTGTACAAGCCCAGGAGTGTGTCTGAGAATGTGTGAAGGTCTTATCCACGCCTGCAGCCAGATTAATTCCCAGCCTGAGATAACATCAACTACACTGTCATTCTGCTGCCTTCTCTAATTCTCACATTCTGGAAGCTACCAATGCTTTAGAATTTGGTGCTGCACATGTGGAAGAAATCTGAGCTAATTTCATAGGAATCAATTTAACACAGAATTTCATGGTTAATTAATAACAACTTATCTGGTACAATTTCCATAACTTCACAGAAAGCCAACCTTTGAAGTATTTAAATACACAGAATATCCTTTAGTCTGTGTGTCAGTGGGTTCCATTTATTTTGATTCAAGATCTGATGTAAAAGATTTTGTGTGTCCCAGAGATTAAATTTGCTGATCCCACAACATCTATAAAGTTGGTCCATCAGATCTACAGGGAGGGCTTCTGTTAGCATGGGTGGACACCTTCCTAATGAAGTGTAAAAAGATCAGATTAGTTCACTGACATGCTTCACTCACTCTTTTACATTCAATTATTCTATCCCTTGAATTAAATTATCACCTGCTTGCTTAGATGGAAAGGTGTGACTAGATGCTGATGCAGTCATCTCTTCCACTGTCTGCCAGGAATTCATCTTATGCCACAAGGGAAAAAGGACACATTTTATTCCTAAAAATTCTAGAAAAAAACCATACCTTTGGTTTTGACAATATTTTCTCAATGATTATGCTTATGGGATTTCTTTCATAATTAATCTAACATATTGAAGTCTTTCTATTAAGGGGATGGCATTTGACTTTTGTCATTTTCTGCCACAAGGCACCATAAAGATTGACATTTGAACAGCTGTGCTTTGTGAGAAAGTGATGGAGTGGAACCATTTGTCGCCAACTGCAGGGACATTTCACTGCCTCAGGCAACTCATATGCTGGATATTCAAAAACTCATTTTTATTCTATAGATTTGTATGTTGAAAACTATCCTGCTCAGAAGAACTGAATCACTGGGGAATGGGTAAATCTATCTGATACATAACATTTTTAAAGTTATTCTTGACTTCTTTGGTTTTGCAAGACTGCTGCTTTATTTTCAGCATAAAAAACTCAAGCAGATAAAATCCAAGGTCTTTCTGAGTGCTTTTTCAAGGAGTAATCAGTAATCTGATTAAAGTTACTTTTACAAAGTAACTATGCCATCACTGGTCCTGAGATTCAAAATTCTTGGAAGTTTTAGATAAGATTTCACACATCATAGGTACTAAACTGAATCCTTGTCCTAAAGTTTGTATCTTAGAAATTTTTCCACTGGCAGTCGATTAAGCAAGGTGGACCAAGAATCCATAATTTATTATTTGGTACAGGCAAAATACAGAACAGCCAGGTTCTGGAAATCTATTGCTAGACCCAGCTGAAAACCCACTGGTCTACGTTGTTGAGTTCTCTTGCCCTGGAGGAACTCACTTTTATGAATTAATTCTGTGTTCAAAAAGATGTGTACACTTTTATTTGGCTACTTTTGAAAAGTGTAAATATTTGTAATGAATGTAATTGGGCTAATTTTATTTTTATTGTTATAGTGGCTGTAAGTCTGTTAACTTCATATCAACTCCAAGTGTACTCAGTTGTATGAAAAATCTTCAAAACTGAATCACTGACGTTTATGTGCTTTGTTCCAGGAAGGACAATGCAACCATTTCACCTGACACCTAGTGTCAGGTGAAATGGACCTGACACTAGGTCCATTTCCTAGTGGACTAGGAAATGGACCTAGTCCACTTCCTAGTGGAAGTGGACTATTATTGGACAGTCTCAGTCTCAGCCCTGAGAAAACAAACTTAAATTTTATTGTCTCACTGCAATTTACATGTTTGTCACCTTGAAGGTTTATGTTGTTCATGTTTGTTTGTTTTTTTGTTATTGTTGTTGATTTTCCTTCGTGTTTTATACTTATGTGAGTTACTTATCTTTGTACCTCTTTTAAAACACAAAAAAGCAATAAACTATTTTTTGAAAGAAAAAAAACAAAACAAAAAAACAAAAGAAGCAAACAAAAAAAACAAAGCAAAACAAAATAACAAAAACAAAAAACAACCAAAAAAACAGCTGATAAATGGCTAAAATCTTCATGGGAATCACAACATCCCGTTCCCTGCCTGAGCAGTTTATGTTTTAACTTGCCATCATTATGCCCCAAGATGGCACTGGCATTTGACCTAATCCCTACAGATGTACCGCAACACTGCAATGCCTTGGAATTTATAGCAGTCTATGGGAAATATTTATTATTTAAAACTTTTTTTGTGTACACAGAATGAAAGCACAGTCTTCCATCTTTTTAAGACATGTAAGTGGTTTCATCATGGCAGCGACACTTTAAAGTAACAAATAAAATTTATTGTAAATAAGTTGCACAGTGCTGGTCATAATGTCCAATGAATGTACAAATCCATCACAAATTCATCCCCTTTCACTGCTGACTGTTGAATGTTGTAGTAATGGTATAACTCCACTGGTGATGCTACTTGTGCCCTCTGGTGCCAATTCTAGACTTACCAGCTTCTTCCAACTCAAATCACAGACAAGCCCATCATTGGACTACTTTTACTCCAAATTACAGTCAAATCAGTCTATTCTCTGTGGGTGCTGAAGTGCTCTGATAGTGAGTATATATCATGTGCTTTGTTTTTTTTACTGTGTCCGTTGAAGCACTGATTTTCACCAGTCATGTGAATGTGTTTCTTCCATGGAGCTGTAACATAACAAAATGTAAAAGACTGTCCATTTGTGCTTTATTGGTTTCACAGCAGAATTGTTCATTTTCTGGAGCACTTTCATTTCATTTTACTAATTCACATGTGTTATTAATGAACCGAATAAGTTATTTCACAGATTGCTGAAGTTTAATTCTTTCATTAATCAAAAACACAGCTGCCTGTTGGGCACTTTGTTCTCTTTCATCTTAAAGCAGAGTGCAGCCCAGCTCTGCTCTGTGTCTTAAACAGCTGCTGTGCTGTTCTGAGAGGCTTCGCTGTGGGTTGCTTCCTGATGTAAATCACATCACTGCTTGGCTCGTTATTATAATAAGCGTCTCTCAAGTGTGAACATTTCTGCTAATAAACCTGCAGGCATAGTTTTATTCCATCCTTAAGCTGCAGAATCTACATCAGCTGTGAATGTGTTTTATGTGACGATTGTTCAGCTTCACTGATGTTTCAGTCTCATAAGACGCTGCATCAAACACTAATATAGGTCTTAATTCATCCAGCAGAATGCCTTCCATAACACAGCTGGTCAGCTACTGTTTTGATTGAGCCATATTTTACTTTAAAAGCTTAGGGATAAATGTTAGGGTCCCTGGGATTTTAAAGCAATACTTGCATGTGATCTAGAGTATACTGCAAGTGAAAAAAGAAACAGCTGGATTTGTTCTTATTTTCAGACTATACCTTCAGCATAATGGAACAAACAACAGAAAACATCATCTCCACCTCTTATTTCTTTATTATGTTTGAAAAACTGAATCAAAACTAACAAAGGCATTACAATTTAAACCCACATATTTTTACACAGAATAATTGTCTTTTTAGGGTTAATTTACTGCCAACCTTTATTGGAATAACTAACAGACATAACTTGTTCTGCATAATTGTTTACCTACATGATTCAGAGAGATAAAATGTGCATCCCTTGTTATGTAATGGTCACTTTGTTGAACAGCAAGAGAATAACAAATTATTACCACATTTTCTGTTATTTACCTAAAAGGATGTATTTTTAAGAACCTTTGCTACTCAATGCACTTACTGTCCTATTACTCATTTCAACTGCTGATAATTGGATCAGGTAAAAGAAATGCTTACAGTGTTGTGTGTCTTCCCCTGTGTGTGATCCACACAAAATGAGGACACAGATAAATCATAGTTGGGTGGCACTTTTGGAGGACAAACCCGCTGTAGGTGCCTTTATTATAATTTTTTTTTGTCCAGTCCCTGGTTGGTTTGGAAAGCAATATTAAACAATATGGTGCACCCCCCCATGTATGTATCCACATTAGCACAGAAATTTATATATAAAACGTGGATTGACTGAGTTCAGTAAAACACATTATTGTATAAACCACTGTATAGACATGCTGTGAGTTTTACGTTTTAGGTGGAATCTTAAACACTGTATTAAATTCAAAATAAATTACCATCAAAGCAAAGGTACGTATGTGTGTGCCACTTTTAGTTTCTGTGCTTCAGCTGAAACACTGTTTTGCATTCTCAACTGTTTATAATGAACAAAAAGCTGTGCGATAGGCAGGCTGCGTAGGCTATCTATTTGCAGATTGACCAGGTCAAAAATCAACTGAAGACAATGTGAGTCTAGGAGATCCAGCCCAGACTGTGCTGGAAGCGATAACTTATTTCAAGCAAATTGCACAGGAAGCCAATGGCCCGACTAATACTACACTCTTATAAGTGATGTTGGAGTCGGAACTGGTGATGGGAAATTTGGCTCTTTTAAGAGAGCTGGTTCTTTTGGCTTGGCATCCAAAGAAGAGTCGGCTCTTTCAACTCCAAAAAGTCTTCTCTTAATTTTGTGTAATATTTTCATCAAACTTTCCAATTTTATTTTGCAAAAAGCAAGTGAACAAAACAATACTAGCTACTGAACAGAACCCATAATAGTAACAGCAATTCCCATCACTAGTTGGAGCTGATCAAAAGACTCTGGATTTGTGTGAGCTTAAGTGTAACAACAGAAGAAAGTACACACAGTTTATAGAAAAGTGGTAGAATTTACTGATTTGAATATTATAGATTCATGTTTACATAATATTACAATAAACAACTGTGTGCTTTCTTTTATAAAATAATTTATAAAAGAACATATTAAAAACATATTTAAAAAGACTTAGTCTTGTAGTCTAAGTCCTTTTTAATATGTCTGTCAAATATTTATTCAATGTGTAATTTATAGTGATGAGTCAGATCACAATGTAGCAGTTCATTGGATTCTTTTGGTTCTGGATCACTTGTCATGGTTTTGGGTAGTTTCTTTGCCCACATGCAGAACACACTCAGGAGGCAGGTGATAAAAGATAATAAAGTTTATTGAACAAAGATGATTATGAATGAAGGTCTTCAGTTGGAGAGATCAGGAAGCCAGGAGTTGCGGAAAGTACTGGAACAGAGTGGACAGTGGTGAGAGGCAGGAGATGACAGGGTAAAAATGTATAGAAGCAAAAATGCAATTCTTACCGGTGGTGCGGAGAAAGAATCTGTGGGGGGAGAAGGCAGACTGAGACTGGAGCCGGCCTGTGTGGGGAAGCGTCTTGGTGTCGGGGAGATCCTGAGACTGTCCAGAGGTACAACCGCCGGGTAGTGGAAGACGGACATGTTCACAGGTATTAGGAAGAGGAGTTGGATGTTGCCAGCCATGGTATGTGATCCAGAGGTAGAGGCCGGAGGGATTTCAAGGAATGAATCCAGGAACTTCTTCAGAAGAAACCTTAAAAGAAGGACATGTAGAGGTGAGTCACAGAGTTAATCAAACCTTCACACAAAGAGTAACAACGGTTGAACACTGGAGGGCTCGGAGTACCATAAAGGCTAACACTCAGGTGTCGAGGGAATAGCAATAACTACAACGTGCGAAGAGATGGGGGAAGGCAAAGATGGACTGCTGTGGGACTGATTATGGAGTCAATCTCATATGGGCCAATGTATTTGGGGGCGAGTTTTATGGAGACGGACTTGAGAGGCACATTACGTGCTGATAGCCAGACCTTCTGTCCTGGTGAATATTGTGGAGCAGGAATTCTTCTGTGGTCAGCAAAACGATAGTTCTGTTCTGAGGTGCGATGAAAGGTTTGGTTGGTTCTGGACCAGAAGTGCTTGCAGCGGCGGATGTGATGGTGGACTGAGGTAACCAAGATTTCTTTTTCATCTGTAGGAAAAAGTGGAGGTTGATAGCAAAGGGAAACTTCAAATGGGGACAAACCAGTAGCAGCAGAAATGTGTGAATTATGTGCATACTCAACCCACGGAAGTTACTGGCTTCAGTCTGCAGGGTTGACTGAGGTGAGGCATCTGAGTGTTGATTCTAATTCTTGGTTCATTCTTTCTCTTTGTCCATTTGATTGAGGCTGGTAACCATAGGTCAGAGTGACTTGAGCATCAAGAGCAGAGCAAAAATGTTTCCAGACTTGAGAAGTGAACTGGGGACCATGATCAGATAGGACCTCTTGGGGAATGCCATGGAGTCTGAAAATGTGCTTAACTGGAGCTGAGCTGTCTGGAAGGCGGTGGGTAGTTTTCTGAGGGGAATAAGATGAAATCGATTGCGATGTGAGACCAGGGACATTTGGGGATGGCTAATGGCTGAAGGAGACCGGCAGGAGGTTTATGCAGACAGAACAGGCTAGGACATACTCCTTGACATTTTTATGGAGAGATGGCCACCAGAAACGGCGGTTAATCAGGGCAATATTCCAGGGTGAGCAGAGAACTTAGCTGTGTGGATCCAGTGTATGAGGCGAGCTCTAACTGAGGGGGGGACGAAAGTTCTGTTTGGGGGGACCAGTGCCAGGGTCAGGTTCAGTGAGATGGGCTTGTTTTATGGAATCTTCTATGTCCCAGGAAACTGCTCCAATGGTGCAACTGGGAAGTAAGATGAGGCTAGGGGTCTTGTCTTGGTCATCTGGAGAGAATTGTTGGGAAAGAGCCTCTGACTTGACATTCTTAGAACCTGGGTGAAAAGAGATGGAGAGGTTAAAGCATGAGAAATATAGAGACTGGTGAGACTGACGAGGGTTAAAACGTTTGGCGGATTAGAGGTATGAGAGATTCTTATGATCAGTCCAGACCAACACGGAAAACTCTGCGCCCTCCAACCCATGATGACACTCCTCCAAGACAAGTTTTATGGCAAGAAGCTCTCGATCCCCCACGTTGTAGTTGCGCTCGGTGGGGGGCAGTATTCGGGAATAAAAGGCACAAGGATGGGTCTTGTTATTAGAGGATGATTGTGAGAGAACTGCACAGACCCCTGTCTCAGAGGCATCAACCTCAAGAATGAATTGTTTATGTGGATCAGGTTGAATGAGAATGGGGGCTTTAGCAAAGCAGTCTTTGAGGTCAAGAAAAGCTGAATTGGCTCCCGGAGTCCATGAGAATGGAATCTTGGTAGAAGTGAGAGCAGTTAGAGGTACTGCGGTCTGACTGTAGTTTTTAATGAAGCAACAATAGAAGTTAGCAAAACTTAAAAACCTTTGAAGTTGTTTGCTTGTCTCAGGTAGGGACCAATCCAGAACAGCCTCGACTTTCCCTGGATCTGTGCGAACCTCTCTGCCCTCGAGGATGTAAATAGACATCTTATGAAATTCACACTTCTCTGCTTTTACAGGGTATGACCAAATATTCAAAATGTCCAATGGGGGTTTTAAAAGCTGTTTTCCACTCATCTTCCTCCCTAATACGTATGAGATGGTAGGCGTTGCGGAGGTCTAATTTGGTAAAGTGGGTTGCTCCATAAACAGGTTCGAGCGCTGAGGAGATAAGAGGGGATGGATATTTGTTCTTTATTGTGATCTGATTCAAACCCCTGTAATTAAAGCAAGGATGCAGGGAGCCGTCCTTTTTCTTCACAAAAAAAAAACAGCGCCAAGTGGGGAGGACAAGTGGCGAATGATTCCAGCTGCTAAGGAGGCACTTAGATATTTTTCCATTTCTCTCTCAGGATGGGAAATGTTGAAAAGTCAGCTGGTGGGTAGGGGGGCTCCAGGAAGTAAATCAATAGCACAATCGTAAGGATGATGAGGTGAGAGAGAGAGTGCTTTACTTTTACTGAAAACCGCTCCCAGATTGTGATATTCAGCGAGGATGAGAGAGATCCGGAGGGTCAGCCCCATCAGGATCTGCCGGGCTGGAACCTGGAGAAACAGTGGACTGGAGACAGGAGGTGTGGTAGTTGAGAGACCAGGATTCTATGCACAAGTCTAGAACCCCACACAGAACCCAAAATCCAACCTCCTGACATCACTTTTCCAGAACCATGTAGTTCAGAGCCATGTATTTATGGAAAAATACTCCAGTCTTCTATGCACCACTGTTGAACCTTGAACAAAAAAACTGACCTAGAACCCAGCAGAAATAAAGTAGCTTAATAACTATATACACTAGTTGTGCTTAATTATAAATGTTGAGGAAATAGGCACAAAATTGAACTTCACAATTTGCAGTTTAGTTGTTAAAGACTGACATTATTTCAACCTCAAAAAAAAAAGTCTGGAAATATAAATGTAGGATATATTCTGGACCAGAAAAAAACTTCAATATCTGTCTTGTTCTGTTATGTTTTGTTGCAGCTGATATATCTTTGTACTTATAGTTTTGAGTGTTGTTTTGCACTGCAAGAGTAAAGTCCACTTAAAGTAGGTTGGAACATGGCAGAGTTTTTAACAAGCTGAAAGTGTCGCCTCACAGGGCTGAGAACCCTGTCACTCTTCTTTTGCAGTGACAAACGGGGACAGGGACCAGCACACCATCTGTGCTGCATTAGCTGCAGAGGCTGTCATGATTGACAAAACTGGTAACAGCGACACCATTCCAAACTCCTGTCTGGCTCTGGGTCGCTACAGATGAAGAGTGATGGTCTGCCACACGAGTTCTTAGTATATGACTTGGGGATGGCTTCAGCCTGGAAAGAAACAAGCTCATCTCTGGTGTGGATAAGGATGACAATGTGCCACATGCTGGATAATAGCTCCCTCAACTTAGGGAATAAACAGAGGGATGTTTATAATGAGATTGCGCTGTAGGGCCTCTGATGGTCCCAAGCTCTCACAGTCTGCACACACCATTTAGTTTGCAGGCTTGTTCTATATTACACAGTACTGGGTTCTGCTAAAGTTATTTGTGCATCTGCAGAGGGTGGAATTACATGGAGATGGGAGAAATTATCAGGGGACAGCATCAATCATGCTTTGAAGGTAAACAAAGACACGTGTTTCTAAGAAGTGAATGATAAATGAAGAAGCTCTGCTTGGGCATTCAAACTGCGAAACAATGCTTAAATGTATATAAACAAAGATTAAGTAGAGAGGTGAGAGGAAGTATTTTTACTGCATCAGCATTAGATACAGACCGCTAACCAGTTTCAAGATGTTGTGTTGTTGTTATGTTGATGGACCCAAAAGCAACAGGCAAAAGTGTTGAGCTGATTTTGGAGTTTTAATAAAAATAGGAGAAAAAAAATCACAGAGAACATAGGGAGGCAGAGCAGAAACAAAAAACACAAGAACCAGGAACAAAAAGCCAGCAGCATGAAACAGGGAAGTAATGGGATTTAATGGAAGGAACTAGCAAGGAGCGACTGAGAACTAGAAACAGGCTGCAGATGTGGTCAGTCGAAATAATAATTCAGTTCTGTTTAGTTATTTCTTTTTTCTTTTTTTGCTCATATAATTCCTCTCTGCATTGTGTGAAAAAGGGCCAGGATGGGACGAAATGCTGTTTATCTGAAGGGAACAGAATATGTACCAGTCAGGACTCCCAGGTTCACTGCAGCAGGTACATCACCTTACAAGGAATAGCATTTTACATCAACAGCTTTTGTTTTGAAAGGACAATTTCTTTTTTTAACCGTTAGCGCAAAGGAAGCTTAACAACTATCAAAACAAAAGGGATGATTTGTATTGAAGCTTATAAAATGTATCCTATTAGCAGGCAGGAAGTTTATAACCCAGTGGAAGTTTATAATGTAAATATACTTGTTTTAAGTGTTGTGTGATTTAAACTGGATTTGTTTAACTATATAGGCAAACTCTTTTATTGTAAATTCTACTGTATTTTAAGTTGAATTACAATTTATCAAAGCATGTTACAACTAATATGGCTTGACTTGATTACAATATCTATGAAATAGTCCATTAAAGGCCTTTCTGTCAAACTAGAACAGCGGTCTTTAGAATCACAATCAAGCAGTAATATAGTTCACACAGATCATTTTAAAATTGATTTGTGTCCAAATGGTATTTTCTACCATCTCAATGCTAAGATAATAATAATACTTGACTGAATACCTAAATTAATTAATTCCTAGCTGTTTTTTCTTTCCTTTTCACTTTATATAAAGCACCACAAATATTGACTTATTCTGTAAAAATGCTCCACCTAGTTTGCAATCTGTTAAGTGTCTGCTGATGACATTGGTGACGAGTTTTACCCAAAATGCACTT
The DNA here is from genome assembly GCA_903067065.1 of Brachyrhaphis terrabensis. Taxonomy (NCBI): domain Eukaryota; kingdom Metazoa; phylum Chordata; class Actinopteri; order Cyprinodontiformes; family Poeciliidae; genus Brachyrhaphis; species Brachyrhaphis terrabensis. The sequence goes on from CAEGAG010311373.1 coordinate 10,739, forward strand.
GCTGACAATGATCCACTTGTAAATGTCTGTGTCATAAAGTTAAACTTAAGAGTGACCATAAAGCCAGCCAGCACAACATTTTATTAAATATTTTACCCCAACTACAAAACTTAAATCAGTCTTGAAAAGGTTTTAGCAACCATGACTCCATTCTGACTGGGGCAACCTATATATCTGTCATCCAGATATACTCTCCCTTCTGTAGCTCTCCTCAGTTGTGATAGAGGTTTGGATCCCTTAAGTCCTTTCCCGCCTCCCATCTTGGCCCCCTCTAGGTCCGGCCCTGGCAGGGCCATGCCGCTCTCCCAGCCCTCCCCGAAATCCCATCCCTGTATGGTGTGCCATGTTGCTCTTTTCCATGTAAGTAAGAGCATGTATGATTTAGCACACATTCAGTCAACACAGGTAATTAACACAGCCTCTATTGATAATGCATGCTGAACCTACTACAATTTATGACAGAGGAGAAAAAAAAAGAAAAATCTCTCTCAGAGTTTCTGCTGTTGTATTATACTTTTCCAGTCCAGGGCTGGTGTTTTTCCTCCAAAATGAAGCAGTAGTTCATGATGCAACTGAAATTTGTTTCATAGGTCAACAAATCATTGATCCTGATAAGCAGCAGCTACACCTGGTTGAGCTGACAGCTTCGATGTGTCACACTCCCAGTAGGTTTGCACTTGCAAAGCTGGAGAGAGGCAGGCAGACCGTCATCCACCAATTTCTTGACTACATCTGGAGATCTGTTCCGATGAGTTCGATCACTGTGACCTCCTGCAGGCAGGTGATGAAGACTTCACACTGGATTGAATTTTACAGCCTTGGCCGCAAGTTTTAGGATGTTCCAAAGTGTTCTTAGCTCACCACAGCAGTGAGCTCTGCACAACTTGATATCTCAAGAGACGAAAACATCAGAAGTACTCACATGTCGGGGTGTGCTGTGGTGGCGCAGGGGCTAAGCACAACTCACATATGGAGGCCTCAGTCCTCACTGTGGCTGTCGCAGGTTCAATTCACAGCCTGGCGACGTTTGCCGCATGTCTTCCCCCTTCTCTCATTACCCACATTCCTGTCAATCAAATAGTTAATTGACTATTATCTTTGGCCACTAGAGCCCAAAAAAAAAAAAAAAATCGTTAAATAAAAAAAAAAAAAAAGAAGTAGGCCTACCCACACGTTGGTGGATCATAACCAGGTTGTATATAGACATTCAAAACGCAAAACGAAGAAACAGTAGCAAGGGATCAAACAAATACAACAGGCAAGTAATTGCACACTTAATTTGAACTTTAAAATATTGTGCATCAGATGATCAAATCTTCAATACAGAGCAGACCAAGCATTTTTTCACTGGTGTCTAAGTGAAAAGTCAAGTGGACTTGCACAGGCAATCTGCAGCTCACAGAAAAAATGTCTTCATTTTGTCTCAGTTTAGACCTTGCAAGGAAATACCAAACATCATATAACAAAGACAGCTTTGATCTGAACAGCTGAGTTATTATTTACAAAAGACTGTGTATTCATACTAAAAGTGTATGTCGTGCCCCCCACACTCCCAGTCAATAGTAAATGATCAATGCAACCTTATTAATGTTAAGGTGTATTTAAATACAGTGACTTACAAAAGGATTCATTGTTATGTTCCGGGTCCTCTGGTTTTCTTTGTGGTATTCCTGTGCGTCCTACTCACCTTCCACCACTAGATGGTGCCATACTCACCCGGCCGGAGTGCATGGGAGCTATCGCCACACCTGAGAAGACTGCCAGTCCATTGGCGCCTGAGTGTTTTGCCAGTAACGGTACCTCTGAGCCTCCTAGAGCCTTGTCTCTGTTTTCTCCTCGTGATCTTCTTCCTAGTGATTTCTCCCTGTTGTCTCTTGGCTTCAGGTGATCCCTCGAGACGCCCTGGATCTGCTCTGTTCTGATCCTGCCTGGCTTGCTAGTCAAGATCTCCCTCGTGACGCCGTGGAATGTACTCACTGGTTGCCCGAGTTCCCAGACTCACCTTCTCCGTTGATTACAAGTCCTTCCTGGATTCCACGACTGGCAGCCGAACCACTCCTCTATCCTCCGCTGAGCCCAAGCCTACCTGTCCGCCCTCCGACGCACTCCCTCCGTTGCCTCCTGGATCTCCGCCGTTTGCACCGAACCACCTGGACCCACAAAGAGACTAAGACCCCAGACATTCCAGTCAACCCTCCCAAAGCACTGAACCTCCGCACCACAAGTAAGCACAGTCCAGCTCTTTACGTGTCACTCCTGTCTCCGACGAACCTGAACTCACCGCTCTGCTTCTTCAGTGCCCCGATCGCTCCGTGATCCCACTCCCTCCCTGGAGCAGACCTTCACTGCACATTTCAATATTATTGTGTCCAAAATAAATTCACTTAAACTGATTCTACCTCTCCTGTGTTGTGTTCTTCATGTGGGCTAGAAAACTAGAACTAATCATGACATTCATACCCCTTGAACTTTTTTATATTTTGTCATATTACAACTGCAAACATCAAAATATTTCATTGGGATTTATTACAAAGTGTTATATAATTGTAGAAGGAAAATTATACATGATTCAAAATATTTTTTTAAAATGAAAAGTGTGGTGAGCAAAAGTATTCAGCCCCCACTTCTCTGAGTGCAATCAGTTTCCTTCAGAAGTTTCCTGGTAACTGGTAATGACTAAACAGCTGTCAGTAAAAATTAATGTCAGTAAAAATCCAGCTGATCTGTGACGCCTCAGAGGTTCAGAGAATATTGGGGACAAAACAGCATCATGATGTCCCAGGAACACATCTGACAGGTCAGGGAGGAGCTGTGGAGAAATTTAAAACAGATGTAGGCTATAAGAAGATTTCACAGGTTTTGAACATCTCACTGTTCAATCCATCATTTGGAACTGGAAAGAGTCTGGCACAACTGTAAACCTACAAGACCAGCCCATTCAGCTAATCTTCCAAGCTGAACAAGGAGGGCTCTGATCAGAGATGCAGACAAGAGGCCCATGGTGACTATGGACCAAATGATCCAAAGCTCAGAGGGGGGAATTTGTCCACAAGACAACTGTTAGCCTTCATGGCACAAAGGTGACCTTTATGGAAGAGTGGCAAGAAGAAAATCATTCTTAAAAGAAAGCCATAAGAAATCCTGTTAGCAGTTTGCCAGAAGCCATGTTGGACACAGCAAACATGTGGAGGAAGAAGTTTTTGTCAGACCAGAACAAAATTGAACATCCATCCATCCATTTTTTGTACATCCTTGTCCCAAGTGGGGTGCTGGCTTGCCTATCTCCAGCGAACGTTTCAGGCGAGAGGCAGGGCACACCTTAGGCAGAGCAACACAGAGACAGACAGGACAAACAACCATGCACACACACACACACACACCTAAAGAGAATTTAGAGAGACCAAATAGCCTAACAGTCGTGTTTTTTTAACTGTGGGAGGAAGCCGGAGTACCTTGAGAGAACCCACGTGTAACATAGTTAATATATAAAATTGTAACATAGTTAATGTATAGAATTCCACTTGTTGTTTCTAAGATGGGGTTCATGTGTGGTGGTGAAGCAGCACCCCCTCCTGGTGGTTGGCAGGGTTAAATGTAGTGAACGCCTGCATCTCGTTGCCAGTTTGTGTGCGATGGGCGCGAGGTGCTGTCCCCATGTGAGATGAACCGCATCCCTGATCGGTCCCTATTCTGCTCTGTACAGATAAATCAACTTTTCATCTCGTCCTGTCTCCTGGCACGTTTTATACACACAACGCAGAACTAACGATCACGATTATAAAGAGGTTACA
>CAEGAG010311381.1:0-67707 GCA_903067065.1 Brachyrhaphis terrabensis
AGGTGCACACACACAGAGTCCAGGCACTCTGTCATCTCTCCTCATTACATGCTGGATGCATATCAATCCGCCTGCATACAGCGCGGCCCACTGAGAGCCATAGAACATCTCACTTCAGCTGGAAGGAACAGAGGGAGGAGTGACGTGTGATGGATCTGATGAAGATGGGGGGTGTTGCATCTTTAAGAATGGATTCACACTGTTTGGTGCGTTTTAATTGACTAGTTTGACTACAAAATCCAGGTCATTGGAGGAGGTGTGAATATGCAGTCGGACGATGAAGTATTAGAGCCAAACTAAGAACATCTTTTTTAAAAATGACAATAAATTACGAGAATAATCTCCTTTATTCTTGGAACTTTTTCTCGGGTGATGGAAGGCCGGCTTTGTAACTGTCTTTATGTCTCTGAAGGTTCGTACCCAGATTTTTGGTCTGATATCTAGTTTCTACCTGTAATAACTGACTCTAGATCATGTGTGTCAAACTCAAGGCCCGCCATAGCTTTTAATGTAACCCTCTAAAAACACTAAGTGTGCTTAAATATTATGTTTTCAATCAAATCAATGCAGTTTTTATCTGTTTACTGCCAAATTATATCAATCAGTCCCTCCAGTTTCTTGAGAATTATCATGGAAATTCACACAAAATCAACAAATACCTGCACTTTTTTGTGCTAATACATTATTGGGAGTTTATTGCAAATTTTTCTCAAAAATTGTTAAACGCTCTTACTTGTACTAAATAGCTGCCTCAACCTTAATTTTGTCAGATTATAATCCATGATCTATACAGCAGTAATAAAACGTCACATTTACCGCCATAAATAAGTGCAAATATTGAAAATATTTCCAATTAGTATCACAAACGCTTTGATTTTTATTGCAAAAAATCACAAAAAGTATCATAAAATCCTGGAGGGACTGAAAATGTTCAATAATGTAATTTAATTTTAGGAATTCATGGATATTTTAACAGTTTGTGAACAGGTTTTATCAATACATTCTGGCCCAACTGGCCCTTGAAGAGCATTTATGATCTTTATTTGGCCCAAAACAAAAATGAATTCAACACTCCTGGTCCAGATCGTTCCTCTTTAGGTCCAGTGATAATATCTTCAGTTTTGTTTCTGTTCAGCTGGAGAAAGTTATGGCTCCTCCATGCATTTATCTACCTAAGCATCCGTTTAAGTTCAGAGTCAACTATCGTAATGTAGAGCTGTGTGTCATCTGCATAGTTAGGATAGCTAATTTTATTTCTTCTAACCTGAGCATGTAGGTATTAAATAGGAGGAGTCCCAGGATGGAGCCTTGGGGTATGCCACATGTGACTGATGAGAAGTTACACAAAGAATACAATGTTGATTTTCTTATTTTAAAATGGAATTTATTATTCACTTTTTAATGTGTTTCCAATATTATACAAAAAATGATTAAGTGATTAAATAAAAAATCTGCAGAATGTACCAATTATCAGATAATTGTTTACTAAAATAGGCCCTAAATACCACATCAAATCCCATAAAAAAACTTGACCTTGTGATGAAATGTGCAATAGTTCAAGTCTGGAGATCTTTAGACATCTCCATATTTCCTTAAAACACACCAGACCAGATAAAGTGACTTTTAAAAAACCGCCAGTCGCTGCTTGATGAATAATGTGAGAAAAGAAGCGGCTCCGCTGGCCAGCTTCAATCAGGGCTCGAATTTTATTCTGCTGATATCAGTGTGCATAGATTATCAGCTGTAATGCGCTGCACCAGATAAATAAAAATGCAAACAGGCCAAACTAATTAACATCCAAACGAGCGGTGAGGTAGCCTCCCTCTGATGCCAAGCCAAGTCCTCCTCACACTCCATAACTCAGCCCCTCGTTGGGTTCATGGCGCTGGGAGATTAAGAAGTAGGTGTGTGTGTTTGCATTTGTTCCCCCTGTGCGCAGTGTTTACCGAATGGTTGTGTGAGTCTGTGTGTGGCGTTCTCTTGCTAACAAGCCTCTGAAAAAAGGAAGCAATTTTGTACCTCTCTGCATAGAATTAGTAATAATTTAGTTGCTATTTACACCCCTGGGATGTTAATTACGCTGTTGTTACGCGGCCCAAACAACTCGGCAAACATCAGAGAATGAGAGCGAGCATTGTTCCAAGCTGCTTGAGGAAATACAGGAACATTTTCAGACTACACTTCTTTAGAAAACACACAAACAAGCAATATCTTCCGATTTTAACTTCACAACCTTATCCACGGCCAGCGATTCACAAAAAGCAGTTTTTTTCCTGCCTCTCTTACTCTCTAGATGAGGACTCTATTACATTAAATCAAAGTTTTCCAGCCTGCAGAAACAGCTTCCTTAAGTAAGAGGTGTCTCTTGATCCTCTCCTAATACGGAGTGTCAGCTTCCATCAGCGTCACGAGTGCATACCACCGAGCTTCGCCCCTGATCGGTTTTCCGATGTGCCGCACCTCCCCAAAGCTGCCAACCACTGCGGATGCTTGGTGGCTGTTCTTTGTGCTAGCATCAGGACTCCAGCTGATGACAGGTTGTTGATTTGCCTCATTGTTTGGCAGTGGTTAAATCACATTCAGTGAATTCTCCAAGCTCCCATTTTTCTCTGTGTTTTTCTTTCATCTTAAAGGTGACCAATTATGCTTTCTTGTACTGGTTAGGATAAATCTTTGACATAGAAAACATCTTAATTACATGTTTCTGCACAAAATCATTCTTAGATAATGAGATTTTAGTGTTTTGTCATTTTAAATACAAATAAGCTGCTTCTGGCTACGCCCGCCCAACTTAATATTTACACTACAATGAAAATGGCGGCTAACAGATTTGTAATTGTACAACCGTACATCTTTGAAAAGCAGAAATGGAGCCTCCTGCACAACCAACAAGAATGCAGTAAGTGGTTTCTGGATGGTAAGTCAACAACAGAATGATTGTCTTTTCCAGCAGCCATTGTACATCCCATAGAGCAGTAAAACCAGCTGACCAAACAGCCGGTTGGGTTGCTAAGCAGCGAGCTGGGCTTCGTTGGAGTTGCTAGGTGACAGGCAAAGACTACTGATTGATGATGATAGATTGCAGAGGTTTTTGAAACTGCTCATTTTCCACACACCATAAAACATTAACTGAGAGACACATAAAGGCGATTACAAAGTCGGCCTTCCACCATCTGAAGAACATTTCCAGGATTAAAGGACTATATTACGAGAATAAAGTTGTTAGCACTTGTTTCATAAGTGCTAACAACTTTAGCAATTATGGAATTATTTCATAATTGTTAACAAATGATTAGCTAAACTGGCTAATAATTGTGAGGAGTGAATGGTGCAAGTCAGTGACTTAATGTAATATGCGGTTTCCTTAGACAGAAAACGTCTTTAACTAATTTGAAAAATAAACTTCTTGATATAACGTGTTGAAAATTAGCAATGTATAAATAAACCGAACTGAACATTTTAGGGAGATTTACACAAATAATAGTTGAAGGCGAATGTTTAACTTGTGCACACAATTCTTATAAATTACTGTCGTTTACGTTTTCGTGATAAACAACATGAACTAATCAGAAATTTTGCTCATGATGTTTGTCCACCTAAAACAATAATTTTGAGATTTTAAAGGGACTGCACCATACTCTTGGTATAGAGACAAACAACAAATTAAAAAATACCTTAAGTTGTTTCCGCTTGTATCGATTCAAGTCATTGAATGTAAAGTTCAGCAAGGCAGTAATTACCAAATCTCATGAAAAGACACAACAAGGAATCTCAAACAGTTGTCCAACCCACCCTATGTAGTTCTTAAATTTCGGTTTGTTATGAACAAATGAGCAAACGATGAATTCAAGAATGTAATTAGGGCCTGAGAACTTAATTAGCTTCTTGGGTCTTTGGCTTGTTCACAAGAAGCTAATTAAGGTCCAAGAACTCTGTAAATGTTATATGAGAGCTGAAATCCCTCAGGACGGTCAAACATGAGGGATTCTGGAGATCGTTTTGTCTTAACGTCCATCCACAATCAGTAAAAACGTTTGTTTACAGAGTAAAATATTGGAAGGTCACAATAAAGACTCCTCAATCCTAGTCATCTATAAATTTTAATAATCCTAACTTTGCTGCTACTCCCATAGACTTTACATAACTGATCTTTAAGTAAAACAACTGGTCTCAACTAACCTTTTCTAGTTGTATTTTTTAACTATGTTGTTACAGTTTAAAGTGTATAAAGGTTTGATGATTCTGCAGCGTTTTAACACTTAGCATTTTGGCAATCCTTTACTGTTTTATTCGTTTATTCCCTGAAAAGATAAAATTTTTAGTTCATTTAAGTCTGAATAAAAACCATATATGTACTTCCTTTAACATTACTGCTGTAACATTGCATGTAATTTTGTGAATTTAAAGTAATTTCAGATACATATTTATACCAAATTAACATAAGTCCCACCCCAAGAAAAAAAAAAAAGTCTAAGCTTTCAAAATATGTTCGGTTTCATTGTTGGGAAAAATTACAATAAATTCCACTTAATTATCTCTAAAAAACCCACAAACTGATAGTTTTGACATGTATTGTTCCTTGTTCTGATTTCTCCATAGTTAGTTTCACAAAAGCATCAAGAAATATCAATAAAATTTAAAAATTCAAGCAAAATGTAATTACTATGTGCCGCTTACGGATATTTTTTTCTACACATAAAAATGTAAAACATATTTTAAAAATGTTTGCAAATATCTAAAAGGTTGTATATCCATGTTTGATAACACTAGGCGAGTTTCTATTGCGCAAATTGAAAATCCAAAATAACATTTTTGGAATTTTGAAAAAACAAAAATCCAGTTTTTCAAAATATTTTTTGTGCTAAGACAGATTTGTGCATTTTGAAAAAACTACATGTGGAATTTTTTTCCCACATCGCACAAATCATGTGATCAACAATGATCCTTTGTTACTACTGGCAGAAACAGCAAAGAAGACAACAGGAAGTGGTAATAGGATAATGATGCGGCATGTTTTCAGTAACTTATTCACATGTGATTTTAATTGCGTTTCTTATTTATTGAAAACAGCAATTGTGAAATTGTGGGTTTTTATCAACATTAGTAATGGAAATGCAGCTAGTGAAGACTTCCTCTGATACTGGGGTGAACGAAATTACAAACTATTATTTTATGTTAGGAAATTCAAAAATTTTTTCCTCAATATTTTATGTAATTTAGGAGATTTGGATTTTTTTCTTATATATAGTCAGAACTCAGTTACGAATATGTCGGTAAATATTTGAAGTAAACTTGAACAGATACTATTTGTAGTTGATACTGTTAAGCCCATTTCTGTTATTTGGTAATACTGACTGCATAGGAAGAAAAAAATACATGATTTAATTATAGCTAACAATGCACTCAAAGTTGATCTCCTGTAAATTTAGCATATTTTCACATGTTTTCTCTGGTTTACATGCTTTAAGGATCAAGTATTGACACAAAATGATTATTTAATTAGAGCACCTTATTACCACCAATGTCACAACTATTCCTTTTTAATTGCAGTTCATGGTAGTTGAACTGTACTTCATATTATTATGCATTTTGAAATGTAAACTGGGTTTATATAAGGAGTCTTTAGTGGTTAGAAAGATACAGGAGATAAAACAAATAGTGTAAAAGTATGTTATATAAAGTACATTGGACCAGAGTTTGATCTGGTTTCATTTAAATTCATTTCACAGATTAACTGCAGCCTCACTGAAAGCCTTGCTGAGACCAACTAACCCTGGGTGGAAATCTATAACACAGCTTCATTTCCTAGTTCAAGGACACTTTCGTTATTTGAATGGCTCTTATTAGACACGTTAGCTATCACAGAGCCTGAGCTGCCTTTATATTACACAGACTTGGATCCGGGTTCGGAGTTTATCTGAGGTTTATTGCTCTTGTGGAACCGTTCCTTTCAAAAGGCAGTTCAAAAGAGGGCCTCAATTTATATTTTGAACTATGGATATTTAATATTCATTTTTAGCAAGACTAGTAATGAATGAAAACTGGAAAAAAGGACATGAGAAATATTAAACTGGAAAGGAATAAGTCATTTGTTGTCACTTAAAATGCCTCACATGAGATGCATATTACCTAATAATCTGTCAATCAATCAATACAAATAGACAGAACAGGCAAGGTTTTCAATTCAAAAACCCTTTTTGCTGCTAAATTATGTAAATAGACATGAACTCCACAACATAATGTTCAATGTTTTTGATCTGATATTTGTCATTCAACCATCAGATTGATGCAAAGTGCTATTCTACGTACAGTCATAGTTACGTTAGAATGTTTTCCAATGAAGCTAATTTGTCAGATTAAATGTACCTTTTGAAAATCGACAGGTAATAAACATACACTTGTGCATCAGATCTACAGGCTTACCAGAAATGCCATCCTTTATGCATAAAAAGAGACATTGTTTTACATTTTTAACTTGTTAAAAGTCTTTTAATTAACTAAAGTTAATAAGAGAAAGTCCTGACCCTTTTAAAAGCAAAATGTAATGTATGTATTGGGTTGTATATTTATGTGTTGATTGAAAAACATGACTTTGGATGCCTTTTTTTATGAATTGAACATGATTCTCTATGGAATCCTTTGGGATTATCTTGTACTCTGCTGGGCTCTCCCCTTGTGCCTGTTCTCTGTCTCACATGTTGGAGAATCAAACAGGGGTCTGTTTGTACATTTATGTAAAAACACGGCACAAAAAAACCATCAACAGGAGCAACTTTGTTGCCATTGTTTTTGTTAGAGCCGGTGAAAATCAAACTTGTAGTCCTGATATTGAAAATCCTTGTATTAATTATTTATTTATTTTTTTGCTCCAATATCTGTTTTCTGCTAGCTCCCTCTTTCTGATACATCTTCCTTTTTGTGTATTTTTTTTCTCTGAAGTTCCCACTGAGCATGCTGAAAAGGGAGCGATTAGTCTTCTCCGGACTCGTATTTAATTCAGCTGTAAATCTAAAGTTTTTCCTTAAAGCCAAGTTCAGACGGCACAGTTTTCAGTGCCATTGTTTGCTTCGCACTATGCGGCGTGTTTATCTCTTAAACGGGAGTTTAGGAGTCCCAGAGGGTTCATTCTACACAAATGATCAGCAGCAGGGGGTCGAACTCTGCCAGATCTTTCACTACACTGAACCCCCCGACTTATCTGACGGATCTTTATCAAGGAATTAGAGCTGTCATGCAGACAAATCCCTCTTTCACATCATTACTGTGTTTTACACCACAATTCATGTAGCTCCTGGTGATTTAGTCGCTTTCACTGAACATTTTGTTGGAGAAAAAACTCAATATTCCCCTCCAAGCTTTTTCTTTCTCAACTCTGCTGTGATTTTTGCATGCTGAAAATAGTCCTTCAAGCACAATACCATCTCCACTATACGCTCTCCGTTGTGACCATTGCATGTATTTCTTGTTGCATTCTCCTCTTCCCTCAGTTGTTGTTGTCTCATTGGCACCAGCTCTTCCTGGCATCTTGCTTCACCATAACCTTCTCCAAAATATCTGGGAGCATATATACATGTCTGGTAGGGGACTACTAACTGCCGACGCGGCCATCAATCCTCCTCAGATCTGGGCTATTTGCCTGCAACTTGCAACGTTTCTCGGTAAATCAGGTCTAAAACGGTGTGAAGTGATAACCTGGCTCCAGGCAATTTCTTCCTCCAGACTTTGTGGTTCATTTTTACCAAACGCATTATGTTTGCCTGGGAGGAGGTGTAGTCTTAGGAGGCATATATGAAAATATTTTTTTTTTTCTCCATGGTATAGAACATTCCCTCTACTGTTACTATATATAAAAATATTCCACAACATAGCGGTGTGAGTGTCACACTATTTTGAGTTCCTCTTGACATTTTAAATCCCCCCCAACACCTCCAAACTCAACATTTACATTCGCACATGAAAATGGCTGCAAACAGTTGTGCAATTATACAACCATACATCTTTGAAAAGCAGAAGTGGAGCCTCCTGCACAACCTATAAGAATGCAGCAAGTGGTTTCTGGATAGTGGCATGAACAGCAGAACAATTCTTTTCCAGCAGCCATTGTACATTCAGCAGTAACATCAGCTGACCAGTAGTGCTCGAGTTCCGTTTTGGGTTGCTAGGTAACGGGGCTGGGCTTAGCTGGGTTGCTAGGTAACGGCGCAGTGCCCTTGGAATGTGACTTAACAATCTAAGTTTAAGTGTTTGGGCTGTTTCTAAAAGGAGTTGAGACAAAAATGAAAGTACAAAAATAGTTCCCAATTTTGCTGCAAACTGCAATTTGCTGTTACCTTCTGCGACAGTAACAACTATCATTCTAAAAATGTCCTAATTGAAAGAATCTACAACATTTTTGCACGTTAACATAGTTTAGACTTAAAGTGACAATAATCTGAGGCGATTTCAGGCCAGTATTCCACTTCCCAGTGGTAATTTTACAGTAGTTAACCGCGCTAGACATCCAGACACCCCTTCCGTGATGTAATTTATTACTAACAGTGATTAATTAGAGTTAACAGTCTATATTGCACATTACTTGGTGAAGACCTTCCATCATTGGCTGGCATAAATCCCACATAATGTGCGGTGACGTGTGTGGGGATGGGTTGTGTGCATGATGAAGTGTTGTGTGGTGGATTCCCAGCAAAAAGCCCTGAGGATGCTCCTGTCCTAGCCAAAGTGATGACAGTTTAGTCAGTCTGTGAATACTTACTTATGGAAGTGAAACATCTGCTTTTATTGACTAAGCTGGCTCTATATCAGAGAAATTTCATGCTCTGCTGTACTCTGCGGGCTTTCATCAGATGCAGCTCTTGCTTCTTCAGCTGCTGAAGCTCATTTATTGCCACACAATTAATTAAGCAAGTTGGAAAATTATTTATTTTTTTGGATTATTAGTTTCTATCACATATAATTCTGATAACTCAGAACTTATCACTTAATAGTAGAAGATAACGAAATGGGACAATCAAAGCATTAAAAGGCACCTTGTTTTTCCAACACTGCAGGAAAGCAAGATTTAAAACGCTGCAATATGGAATAACATCACATTATGTTGTAATGTAATAAAATCAGGCTTCAGAATGCAGTAAAACATTTAAAAGAGCATCATAATAATAATAGTACATCAAATTTATGTAGTGCTTTTAAGGACATTATGTAATAGTCGATGGAAAATGTAATAAAACTGCATAACATGGAAAAAATCTGCCAGTGGAAATAGCCATTTTTCAAAAACATTAAATAATTATTGACTTAAAACAAGCTCTTATCTTGTTTTAAGAGCTTGTTTGTTTGTAAGTTAGTTTTGTCTTAATTCAAGTCTACAAAGATATTTGCACAAGATTAACCGCATGCATCAACGCGTTAAAGTTGACAGCCCTAAATCCAACACACTTTTCCTTTGATTTATTTACAGGTAAACACAAAAAAATCCATTCTTTTACGTATTAAAATATATACAAAAGGTTAATTTTGAGCCAGGAAGAAGTTAGTACTAGTGATTGGACTTTGTGTTGACAAAAGAAATACTAGTTCTATTACATAAGATGTTCCAAGTGAAATAATCTGCTACTGGATTTATTATTTTTCATCAACATTAATGAATTATTGACTCCTATCTTACTGAAAAGTTCCTTTTAAGTTAGTTTTGTCTAAATTCAAGTGTCTAAAAATATCTGCACTAGAAACTAGACCAAAAATAATTGGTAAGATTTTTTTGTTTTTGCTGTGCATGTAAAATTCTGATTTTGAAGACATTAATAAATGTCTTTATATATGATGTCTCTTATTATTGCGACATTTAGCAATTTAAAAAATGCAATCTTACTTCCCCCTCAATGTCACTTTAGACAATGAGGGGGGAAAAGAGCGAATGTGTCTCTTTATTTGGTGTATGTAAATTAATTTTTGGTTTGAAATATATTATTATTTTTGTTCTTATTTTTTGAGCTGCACCCATTTGTTGGAACAAGAGTCTGACCTTGACAGGAAAAAACAGAACAAACACAATGAATGTTTTGCATCACATTCTGCCTGATTGGCTCATCAATTAAAAAAAAAAAGGGGGCAAAAATACATTCAGTTTGCAGAGAATTACCGATAAGAAACCTTGTAAAAGTGAATCCTTGCTGCAACAAAACCACACGCCAAGATTTCTTTGACTTTTCTCCCTATAAAGCTGCTGTCAATACATAACTGTGTGTAATTAAGGCGCACCCACGAGGTTTTAACACCAGTAATACTAAAGTAACTCCTTTGACTCCTGAGGACGATTTTTCTTTTCCTTTTTTGCTTCGTGAAATGTTGATGTGTTGTTGAGCTCGACCATTTTATGCACTTAGAAACCATTTTATATGTGCAAAAAATAAAAAAAGGTCTTCAAAACCCTTTTTGCACATGTTTACCAGGGATTTTTTATTCAAAGGCTCAAAATTACAGAAAGTTTCTTGGCCTCTTTGTGAGATCGTGACTCAGAAGCTTGTAGGAGAGAAATTTTTAGTGAAATTATCAATTTATTTTGACGATTAATCGCTTATTCTAATGATTAATTGAATGTTCTAGTAATTAATCATTTGTTCTGACGATTAATCAATTCTTCAGATAAAGAAATTGGCTCATTCTGCAGATTTCTCATTTAACCACTTGAGCCTATTTTACACAATATTAAAAATCCAAACAACTAAAATTATTTAAAAAAAATTTTGAGTAAGAAAAAAAAACCCAGTCCTTTAACTACAATTGATCTTTTGTTGCAAAAATGCATCTGCAGCTAAGAAACGTAATTACTTTGTTTTGAGCCATATAACAGAAAATATTGCATATTTTACCTCTTAAGAGAAAATATAAAGAAAAGACAAGACATAGCCTGAGTAATCCAATTCATGTTTTATATAACAATACTGTATTTAGACGTCAAGAAAACATTCAGCTCAAAAAAGCGTGGGAAGAATACAAACTTAATTACTCCCACTCCATATTTACATATATAAATACTGTCTACTGGTTTGTTTGTTTGTTTGTTTTGGATTAACAAATGGACAGAAAATGGTGCATAATATTTGTTTTCTTACACAATTTGAACCAGGTGAAGCAAAAAAAATAAAATGCCAGTGGAGGAGCTTTAGGTAGAACATATTTACAGACAAACAGGGTTTTTCATCTTAAATACAAAATATATGTTTTTTTGCACAGTTTTGGCTTAATTACTGTAGTGAGTATGTTGTTCTTTCAACAAAATTGTCTCTTTTTGGAATTTTATTCTCCAGTTAACAATTTATCTATTACTAAATTAGTCTGCAATTAGTTCAATAATTGATTAATCATGTTTAAGTCAATTAATCGCTTTAGCTCTACATGAAATGTGAAAAAAGCAGCAAAAACTGCAAAATGCTCACTGTTTTTTGCCTCCTAAAAAAGCAGATTAGTCCAGTTTCTAAACATAAATATGTACATATCTGATCAGAAGGCTAAGTGAGAGATTACTGTTATTTGTGAATACTGGTGGGAAACTACTAGTTTCACAGGCAGATTATTTTACTTAAAACATGGAGGAAATGTCTTATTATATGAGAAATAATCTGCCAGTGAAACTTGAACTTTTACATCAACATTAAGGAATAATTGACCTAAAAAATTCCTATGTGTTCCTGCAAAATGACGACTTATTTCAAGTGTACTACGATAAATGTACTAGAAGCTAGACAAAAACTCTTGGTAAAAGTTTGCATTTTTTATAGCATGCATTTCAGATTTGGCTTCTTTCTTTTCCTACCTCTCACAATGAAAGCATTTATTTTTTTAGCTTGAATAGTGATTACACTCCAGACTGTGTGAAAATTGGTTCAAATTGCTGCAGATTCAATTAGTGTCTTTGAAGGGAAGCATGAGAGGTGATTTGATTGGTCATGACTAATGGTGACCTTAACAGCGTCTCAGTGTTAAGGAGTCGTTGCCAGGTTAGATAGACAGCGATGTGTAGGTAGATTTATAATTGACACACGAAGGTCCAGAAAACACCTCAATATTCCTAAAGATTTTTAGTAGGGCCAGGACTTTGACTCGTTCAATTAATTTACAAATCTAGCTGGAACCTTTTTAATTGTGTGTTTTCTGGTACACCTGTAAATCTGACGCACAAGCGACTTCCGTAAACAGTGATGAATGAGAAAGCAACATATCTTGTCCCACTGGGGGTTCATTTTGCTTCAAAAGTCTGTCTGATTAGATGCTGGAAAAGACTATTGTCGTGTTCAAGTTACACTAAAAGGCGTTAGCCTAACATCAAAGCAGTTAAAGCCTAAATTATCATCTCAATGCTCAACATGTAGCATCACAGACGTCCCCAATGCTATTGTCAACATCCATACTCCACAATTAAAATGTTTTGGTTTAAACATGACCTGATACGCTTCCTCAAACAGCTGCGTTGGGGTTACTAGGTAACTGTGGAACTCTGCTGGGGTTGCTAGGTAACTGTGGAACTCTGCTGGGGTTGCTAGGTAACTGTGGAACTCTGCTGGGGTTGCTAGGTAACTGGAACTCTGCTGGGGTTGCTAGGTAACGGTGGAACTCTGCTGGGGTTGCTAGGTAACGGTGGAACTCGGCTGGGGTTGCTAGGTAACGGTGGAACTCTGCTGGGGTTGCTAGGTAACGGTGGAACTCGGCTGGGGTTGCTAGGTAACGGTGGAACTCGGCTGGGGTTGCTAGGTAACGGTGGAACTCGGCTGGGGTTGCCAGGTAACGGTGCAGTGCCTGCTGATTTGTGACGTTACTTTCCAGAGTTTTTGAATCGGCTTATTTTTCAGATACCAAAAAAATATTAACTTATCACTAAAAACGGCCAGTTGTTGTTGTTTTGTTTTTAGAGCATGGGTTGTTTTAGAAGCTGTAGAAATCCAAATGTATACAGTACAAAAACGTGCGAAAGTACGTTCCTTTAATACGTTCTTTGTTTTTCAAAAGAAGTCTCTGATTTCACCTCATAGACAAACCTTTTGGTTAAATGAAAAAAAATGTAATCTGCAGGTACATGAGTATTTTGGATTTAAGTGTATGTTTTAACAGGAAGAGATTGATTTCAATTTATTACATAAAAATACTGTTTTCAATATTAGTGCTTGCATGTTTAGGATATTTTAGAAATGAGATTTGACTTTCTTATAGAAGGGAATTTGTATGTTTTGACAGATCTGTTGTCTCTCATTCACTCAGCTAAAAAAAAAATAGCTTAAAACATGAAATATTTGTGTCTGATAAACAGAAATATTATTTATTCATGTGTTTGTTTTTCTTCCACCTGAACATTTATTCCCCAGATGGATATTCTGACATTTGCCTCGAGAGATAGCTGGTCGTATACGCTGTCCTGGCCTCCGTGATTCACAATAGGATAAAAATATAATGCTATAATTCTCGTGCAAATACTCATATAAACAACATGAGGTGGTGTTTCACAGATGGGAAGGTTCTTGAGCTCGAATGCGGGGTTTTATCTTCTTTCCACCTCGTAACATATCACTGCTAATTTCAACCACAATCTCCCGTTTTGCTCTCCTCCGTGCAGATTTTTCCAACAGCTCTCTAGTTTGTCCTTGTGATCTTTCGCAAACTTCAGATGGCAGAAATGCTATTCTGAGAAAAAAGCTTTTTTTCCCCCTCTATACATCCCTGCAATTCACGTCATTGTTGCTCAGACGCCTGCTTATGGAGGAAACGTAAACAACAGAAGCCAAAAAGAGAAGCATCTACTTTACAGTGACGCTGAAAACAGCAGCTGATTTTTGAGCTGCTATTTCAGGAATCTGAAAGTTTTCTCTGTATAAAACCTAGAAATGGTTTTATGCTCACTGTAGATTAAAGATAAATTTCAGCCAAAAAAACTCAGAAATTTTGACATTATCAGAAATTTTCTAGAAAAAACGAGGACATTTCTGAGTTTCAGATATTTTACATTTGTGACAAAAACCTCAAAAATCTTCATATTAATCTCAGAAATTCTCTAGAAAAAAATTGAAAATTTCTGAGTTTCAAAATGTGAAAATTGCTAACGTTTGAAAGTCAAAATTTCCAAAATTAATCTCAAAATTTCTGCGTTTTCTAGTACCTAATTTTTAACTTGCAACATTTTTTTTCTATAAAATTTCAGAAACTAATCTCAAACTTTTAGATTTTTTTTTATTTTTCAAACTCAGAAATTTTCTTGTTTTTTTTTTTGTTTCTAAGATTCTCAATTTCTCTTTTTCTAGATAATTTTCAACTTCGAAACTCAGAAATTTGAGGAGTTTTTTTTAAAAAACTCCTCAAATTAATTGTTTTGGGTTTTTTTTGGGTGGACATCTGCTCCTTTCTTCCATCTACAATGGTTCTAAGATGGTGTTGTATTTTTTCGCCTTTATGTTTCAGTATTGCTTAAAAGCAATACAAAAGAATTAAGACACTATAAACGGCTGAAATTATGAAAAAAATTAAGATATACCAATAAATTAAAAATACTTCAAATATCTGGTGAGGAATAAATTAGGACCTCTGCTCAGAATCAGATTCATCAAATTTATTTTGGTAAATTAACAACATAACAAAGAATGGAAACACAATAACATGGTATTCCGCAAACCCTTTTAGAAATAAATAAAATTAGTTTTACCAATGTTCTGTTTAAAATATTTGTATTAGTAAGTAAACGTAACGTCTTCTAGCGACCTCTGACCCCTTTGAATCCCATTTGGATCAGCTAGCCTGTTAGCTGTTATAAATTAGAGAACATCTAATTTGTGGTGTTGTCCAGGTTTCAGTTATTGTTAAATGTTGAATTATCCAATTTATGTGGCTTTAACTGCTGAAGCATATCGGAGAAAGAGAACCATCTACTCCAAACTAATCCACTCTGGATCCGATTAATGAAATCCTCTGCAGAGTTTTACAACGCTGCGGCTAAGCCCGCCGTTTCCGCTTTGTTTTCACTTAAAACCTGTTTAGAAAGTTGGGGGAGCTATAGGTTAATACTTTGCAAGCTGGCATTTACTTTAATAAACAGAAGAAAACTAAAACCAGCCGTTGATTAGATTCAATCCAGGCGCAGATAGCTTCTTGGTGAGATCGAAAAGGCTGTTTGTCTGGTCGGGATCGTCCTCTGCAGAGGTGTCCAAACGCAAAGGAAATGTCCAAATGGAAACAGAAGCTGGGACTCACTGCATGGAGTATGTTCTTTATCCCATATACCCTCGAAGGATTGCCAAGTACAGATGGAGGAAGAGGCATTGGCCTACTGCTCAGTCAGAACTGGAAGGGGTGAGGATTAAGAGCTCTGACAGATTTCACAAACAAAATTTAACTAAACGGCTCCATATTAGCCTAAAAAGTACATCTACAAGAATTAAAAAACCATCAAAAGTGAGTTTTACGTCACAGATTTTGTTCAAACAGGGAATTTTGTAGATTTCTGATGACATGAATTACATGAATTTCTTACGTTGGGGGCTTGAAATTGCAAATAGAAAACTGTTTTGGTATAACTTCAATTTTAGCATAACTACCGTTTCAGCATAAAACACGTGAATAGGAAATCTCTCTTGTAAAATCTTAGATCATTTGGATCAATGGGACAAGCAGTATAAATAAGTTAAATACAAATAAATAAATTTCATTCTAGCATAACTTTGGTTTTACCATGAATTATGTCTTAGAATAAATCCCATTTTAGCATAAATTCTGCCATAGCATAGCTTTTATTTTGGCATAACTTTTGCTTTAGCAGAAATCCTGTTTTAGCATTAACGCCATGTTTTACATAGCTGCAGTTTTAGCAATAAATTACAGCTTAGCATAACTTCTGTTTTATCATGAGCCTCGTTGTAGGATAACCTTAGCTTTAGCATAAACTTGTTGGTAACTTGGCAGCGTAAATTATGCTGTAATTTAAGTTATGCTGCCAGTTTAGCATAAATTACAGTTTAGCATAATTTCCATTTTAGCACAAGTTCTGTTTTGCATAATTTTTGCTTTAGCATAAATCCCAATTTTAGCTTAACTTCCATGTTAACAAAGCTGGCATTTTAGCGTAAGTTACATTTTAGCATAACGTCCATTTTAGTGTAACTTTCATTTTAACTTAAATTCTGTTTTAGCATAAATTTAATTTTGTCATAGGTTCTATTATGGCTTTTGAATTTTGTTTAGCCCTTCTGGGCCACCGTAGCCAGAGTACCAAGGAAAAACTCCGACATTAACTGGGAAAACATGCTAACTCTTTGCAGAAAAACCCCAGGCTTTGATTTGAAACCTCTTTATGTTTATCTCCTTTAAATGGCTCCAGTGTTTTTCCATTTATGCACCCTTCATGTCCTCGGATTTGCTCGTTACTTCATGAATAGAAAACTGTTCTTTGTTTCCTCTACATTAACTGACCCATATAACATTTTATTTTGAATTATCCAACCACTGATTTCTGGTTATGTAACTTCTTTTTGTGGGACGCTGCTGAATGCATGGTCAAGCTGCATGCAGCATATGATGTAGAAGGCTATTATAAATAAACATAAAAGCCCATTTTCACCCCCTCTACTCGCCAACCCTTTGTTTCCCCTCTTTGTCGCTGCAGTAAATGTTCGACACCCAGCTGATTTGACATCAACCATGTGGCACTTCTGTTCGGTGATGTTGCATTTCTTTTCTGGGAATCTGATTTTCTGTTATTTACAAGATGAAAGACCTTGTTTTCATGAATCCACGTCTTCCAGAAGTGCATTAGCATTTAATTAAAGTATAAAACCCAATATAGCATCTTCGCTAACTGTAATAGCCCAAAGCATTTCACTGAAGATGACCTTAAATCCAACCACTGAAAATATCTTCTTTTTTTTCCTGCTTCCTTCCTTCCATGGCAACTTTGCCCTCATCACCATAATCACTGATTAATGACTACAGCGTGACACTGAAATGGAAGCAGCTTGAGCCCTAAAAAAAAGAGGAGAAAAATCCACCGGATACAAGAAATCTGAAGAAAACCTCTAATCCATCTGTTTCTGCATAAGATGACATTTGCTCATCTGAATGACGGGTTTTATGGAAGGTTTGCAAACACTAAAATATGGGTCTGAATATATTCTCAAACACCAAATATCCTCTACTTCACTGCACTGAAATATAAGCAAAACAAAACAGAGTTAAAACATTTCACATAGCTATAACTTAAGAAGTAAAGATTTTGAATTTAAGATTGACTGTGACAGCTCTGCAAAGAATTGAGACCACTTAAAATGATCAGTTTCTCTGATTTTACTCTTTATAGGTATATGTTTTAGTAAAATGAACATTGTTCTTTTATTCTATGAACTACTGACATGTCTCTGAAATTCCAAGCAAAAATGTTTTTATTAGCAGAAAATGAGAAATGGTCAAAATAACAAAAACATATGCCTCATTAGTTGAGGTTTCAGACCTAAAATAATGCAAAGAAAACAAGTTCGTATTCATTTAGAAACAACAGACTAATGATTTCTGAACTAAGAGTTCATAAATCAATATTTGGTGGAATAACCATGAGGTTTTCAATGGGGTTCAGTGCAGAGGGCTCTTAATCTTTTCTCGAATCAATGAAAGAGTTTTAGTAAAATTTGAAAAATGCTAAACAATTCCCTAAGATGATAAACTCTTAAACCATCAGAAAATAAAAAAAATATAAGCAGTTCAGTTTTTACTTTTCTATCACTTCAATATCCAACAGAAAGTCAATTTTTCTAAATTCAGACCTGTGAAGACACTGAATTTAACAACTAAAGATAATCACACAGCTGAGTTTTCTTTCTAGATCTTCCTGTTTATTAGTTGTTTAATCCTGGAAATGTTCTACAGGTAGAAGGCTGACTTTGTAACTGTCTTTACGTGACTCTGAAGGTTCAGCTCCAGTTTCTAGCCATAATAACCAATAATTTACATCCAGATTTACTGCATCTGGCCTCTTCTAAGACAGAATTATGACTCATTTTTCATCTTAATGACAACATTTTGAAAACTGTCTTATACGTTTTTCATTTAGTACCATTTATGGAAGTTGAACAAATCGTGTTTTTGTGGGTGCAAAAAGATCAGGATCAAGTTGTTCTGTGTTCTTGTTAGAAAAACTGTTTTAATTTATAACAGTGGCAGATTATTTTACTTCCAATTTTAAGGGATTATTGACTTAAAACAAGCTGCTATTTATTGCTGGAAATGTTTAATTTTGTATTATTTCAAGAGTATTAAGATGTTTTCCTTAGAAATTAGACAAAATCACTTGGTAAGATTTTGCTTTTGCAGTGCAAACCTTCAGTTTCTTTGTAAATTGTGAGTAAAATCTAAATGTGAAGGGTTGGATTTCCCCCTGCTTCACCATCACCTTTTAAGGTTTATTTTGCTCAGTTAGGGCCCATAAACATGGAGCCACAATGTTATTAACTTGGATTTATTAAGTCCAGTAATTCCTGCCTTATTATCTCTGTTGTTTTGGCTGATGGGGTTTGAATCTACGCAGGCAACAGCCTGTTTACCACCATCCCCTTACTTTCTAGAGCATTGCCACAAAGTTAATTAGCTTTGCTCCCTAATTGGGTACAGAAGATGCTTGTGGATTTTTCTTTTTCGTTGTGACAAAAGCTGGTGGAATAAAGCTTGGTCCACTTTCAGCTCAGAATGAGATGGTTAACTGTGGCCTGCTGCAGCTGTTTTCTCCCTCTGTGTAAGTTTCTGTGCCCAACAGGCTCCATCTTTTATTAAACTCCTTCCTGCTCCAAGTCTTGCTCTGACAGTTAGCAGAAGGTAGCATGTAAAACTACTTTGAGAACAACTCACGCTCTGCAGTGCACCTCCACTCCTCTTTCTGACAAGTGGTGACATAGTAACTGTCGATCTTTCCTCCCCTATTATGAAGGAGGTTTCACATTTCTCCACTTCAGGGCTGCCAGTCGTCTTTTCTCTCCCCACATTCCTCCTTTGAAACTTGCTCTGCTGCTACAAATCAAATCATGACGTATCGAGCAGAACTGCTCTCAAGTAGCAGCTGCTTTGACAACGCTGCAGACAAGCGTGGATGTCGGGTAAGGTGCATCGCTCCCTATGGTAGCTGGCTGTGCAGCATCAAAAAAGGGGTCATTCTGACTCCTGGACACATATTAGAAATCATTTGCTTACTTTTAGGAAAATCAGTTGAATTTAAATTCATAAATATTTTATTGAAGTTTTTGTAACCTGTATTTTGTTGTAGATGCTGTAGCAGTCTGTAATACAGCAATTTCAAAAAAGCCTCTGACTGAAGGGAGATAATTTTTTTGGAGAAAATCCTTTTTTGCATTTGGACAAACATCTCCAGAAAATAGCAAAAATTAAAATCCCCCAAAAATGAAACTACACTGCAAAAACAAAATCTTGCTTAAAAGCTGACGGTGAAGTAGTGACAAATTAAACCTATCAGTGTTTTTCACTGAATGCACTGCAAAAACATAACATTTTACCAAGTATTTTTGGTCTATTCAAACATCTTATTATACTTGAAATAAGACAGAACTATCTTACAACTAACTTTTCTGGAAGAAAAAGGAATTTGTTCTAAGTCAATAATTCCTTTAATATTGATTAAAAAGTACTAAGTATAAGTCACATAATACTTTTTCATCAGTATTAGGAAATATTTACTTAAAAGCTGCTACATCTTGTTTAAAAATTACTCAAATTAGTGTTGTCTTATAAAATATTTACACTAGAAACTGGACAAAAATGCTTAGTCAGATTTTATTTTTGTTTTAGAAATATGAAAATAAATTCACTTAATGGCAACACGTCAGTTTAGAAGAAACTTGTTTTTTGATAAGTTTATGGGCTAGAATGAGGTGGTTTTTTGAGAACATTTTGCAAAACTGTAATGGAAAAGCTTTTATTGCATCACCAGAGTCATGTGACCAACAACCGGATGTTACTACTGGCGGAAACAATCAATAAGACGACAGGAAGTGGAGATGCATGTTTTTTAATGACTTATTATTTATTCTTGTGTGATTTTGTTTCTTATTTAATGGAAACACTTCAATTGCGAAATTGTGTTTTTCTATATTAATGAAATATTAAAGTTTTGCGCACATTTGTAATGGAAATGCAGGTAGTGAGCACAACTTCCTGTTTCACGAGATATAAACAAAACTGGAGTAGCATCAGATTTTCTCTTTTGTCTTTAATAAAAGACAAAAGAAATGACCTCTGCCAGCGACTCTGGCGTTTATTTTGGTTCTATTTACCCAGAATGCCCTGGTCTGTAGTCCACTTCCTGCTTTTGGAGCAGACTTTCTAGACGAACAGACTGGATTTGGATTAAAGCAGACTAAACAGGGCTGGTTTAAGTGTATCAAACGTCTGACTCTATGATTATCAGTAAAACATAAAGAAAACATCCCCGACCCAACTTCTTGTCTCATTATAAGCATTGCAGATTAAAATCTTTTTGCAATTCAAATACTTTTGCAGATGGTAGATCTTTCCGCAGCCTTATTAACTAACATCACAAAACAGAAGACCGTGCTGTTTTTATCTCAGTGGGTCACCCTCTCCCACATCTTTTCTTCTTAAAGAAAAGGAAAGGATGTTGCAGTGGTGAATTTGTGATTAAGGCCAGGAAGAACCCAGGTGTTTTAAAGGTTCGAACGTCTGTCACTGGTTTCCTCACAACCCGCCGGGACCTGAACTGACAGTACGACTTCTGGATGGATTTAACTTCTCCACCAGATGCTTCTCTGACTCCAGGGTACAGATACTCAGGAGGAAAAGCTTGTGTTACATGTTTCCTCTCTTTTTTTTTCATTTTGGGATATATTACAGAAAAGCTAATTCTCAAGGGCAATTCAGTGGTGATATTTCGCCTGCTGTGTTAGCACAGTTTATCATAATGATGCACAGCCTGGGAAGGTTATTTTCGAAAATGTATTCATTTCATTATAAGCGTGGAGTTAAAAAGATACCCTCCAGAATGTGGTTATTAAAAAAAAAGAATATTTCTGAAAGGGTACACAAACAAAATGACTGAAAAGGATTAAAAAGAGCCACTGATGGCAGAAAGAAGGCAGTATATCATTATTCTGACAAGAATAAAGGCAAACCTTAAGTGTAGAAGTGGACTTCATTTCAAGGTAAGGTTCTGTGATGAAGCGGAGTATTATTAATCACACTCATACTGGGATTCTAACTGAAAGGATTGCTGCAAAAAGCATTCCTATAAGCTTTTTAATTAGCTTTTTTCAACCTTTACAATTCAGAAATACAAATTCCTCTTTTTCCCCCCATATTGTCCATGTTATCTTTGTCCAAGAAGAAGAAAGAAACAATGTTCTAATCTATCTGAACTGAATAGATTAGGACTTGATCTAAAGCACTCCACACCAAATTAATGCAAAAACAGCTGCCAATTCTGGCAACAAAAGGAAGTTTAAGATCTTAGTGCTTGTTTTTAATCAACAGAGCAGCTGCTTGTTCTGGTTTGTTGTTATATTTCACAGTTCTTGTAGAGATGTAACAAACAAAATGCCACAAACACAATAGAAAGTTGACCATTTTGGGTCACAGCTGCCATTTTAGGACAAAAAGTCGGTCTCTGTTCGGTTGAAGTGAACTCTGGTGCAGTTTGAATGCATATGTGAACGCCAAGCGAACCAGAGACCGCTTCAAAAGCAGGAAGTGGACTACACCGCTGGGCATTCTGGGTAAATACACCAAAACAAACGTGATAGTTTAGCGCTAGCAGGAGAAATGACTCTTGGTCTTTTACCAGAAACAAAAGATAAATCCTACAACTGAAGTTTGTTTACATTTTGTGAAGAAAGAAGTTGCCGTAATTGTCTCCTTCAGAGGTTTTCATGTCGTTTCCTTCAGTGGTGAAAATGCAGAAAATGCAACAAATGTTGCAATTTTGGTTCCCAACCAAACTGAGTCCACCAGACTGTCAGGTGGGGAAAAAAACACCCTGAGTTGCTTTTAATGTCTTTGTCTTTTTTGCATTGCTTTGGTGTGGAGTGCCCTAGAGAGTATCCTCACTAAGTCCATACTCAAATGAAACAGACATGTTTTATTTGATCAAATCTTATTGAAAGTAATGCCCCAAATGTTTAAATCTCCACACGAGACTTCTCCAATGATCATAATAAACTCTGCTAGCCATCTTCTAGTTTCATCCCTTTTTTTCAAGGGTTTCATCCCTTTCCTCAGGCAGAATATATTGAATGAGTCTGGATAGTGGAAAA
The DNA here is from genome assembly GCA_903067065.1 of Brachyrhaphis terrabensis. Taxonomy (NCBI): domain Eukaryota; kingdom Metazoa; phylum Chordata; class Actinopteri; order Cyprinodontiformes; family Poeciliidae; genus Brachyrhaphis; species Brachyrhaphis terrabensis. Next base: position 22,293 of record CAEGAG010311381.1, read on the forward strand.
CGAGTGTCAGGGAAATGTGCAACTGCAGCAGAATAGCAATTTAATTGCTCTTTGACTTACTCAGCTTGAGTGATGATTGTTGTAAAATCACCAGCCAATCACTCCTTTGTGTGCGCAGAATAAAAAGGACAAAAGACGACCAGCAGTCCTAATGTTGACAGCATGTCTGGTTGCCTTATGTACACTTTCTTCAGAAGACATCTTGTCATGAGGGAGCATGAGCCATCCTCCTTCTTTAATTTTTCCTGCTTAATACAGTCATAAAGCTGGATAAACATTTATCTTCTTTTTGGTGCTAAGAGTAAAGAATCCAGGTGCGTTTAAGTGGGACAGTACAGCTTTTTATTGTTTACTACTCTTCCTACAAATTGCAGTAATGTCCCACATTTTTATTCATGCTACTTTCCAAAAATCATGTCAGCAGGGTGAACACTTTCCCCCCCGTTTTACCAGATCCAGTGGCGATTAAAGAAAGTTGGGAGTAAGTCAAGTGGACGCTGACCTGTTGCTGTCTTTGCTGCCCAAATGGGAAACATTTTCAGAAATGCTATGAAAATAACAACTTAAGTTGTCTAGATTTCTATTGAAAAACAGAGAAAATGTCGGCAGAGGAGAGGAAATAAAATAGCAACAAATGCTTTCTTGCTAAATCCTGGAGTAGCTGAGATTTAGAAAAGTAGCTGAAAATGCCATCACTTACCACAATGGGCTGCACAAGTCAGAATGCAGTGGGGAAAGCAGGAATAAGTGCTGATGTACACATTTTTTGTGTACATCCTAATCACATTTTACACATTTTTGTACATCTATTTGGGTTTCTACTTCTTCTAAAAACAACCCAAGTGCTTAGAAAAAACACAGCTATTTTTTTGACAAAATGTTAATATGTTTTAGTATCAGAAAAACGAGACATTTCAAAAACCTTCAGAATGTAACATCACAAATCAAAAGGCACTGCCCATCACCTAGCAACCCCATAGAACTCCAACCGCTTGCCTAGCAACAAGAGGAGCTCCAACACGATTGGTCTGCTTTTGAGCGCTTTTGTACTTCCGTTTGGATCTCTTTTATTTCTAAGAACTGCCCAAGCCCTTAAAACACAAATACCTTGTCATTTTTTGGCATTAAGGTAACATTTTTGGTGTCTGGAAAATGATCCATTTCAAAAACCACAAGAACGTAACGTCATAAATCAGCAAAGCCCGGCCCGTTATCTAGCAACTCAAGCAGAGTTCCTTGACGTTTGGGCAGCTGGTTTACAATGGAAGCTGGAAAAGACGAGCATTACCTAGCAACACAAGCACTAATTGTAATGAACATGTTTTGTATGGCCAATAGAACTATCTTAACCTGTAAGGAGGCATAATAGGTCAGCTTTAATGCTTAACTTGGAATTAGTGCTAAAGGACAGGAGGCTTCACTTGGACTTATCCTCAAGGACTTGATACTTGAAAAGGATTTGTCCATTTCAAACTTGAGATTTGACTTGAACTATTCCCTAAATTACTTGAAACCTGACCTAGACTCATGCTGTAAAGACTTAGGATTTAACTCACAGTTATAGTTTGGGCCTCAAGTCTCACAAATCTTCATCTTTATTAGAAACTTGAACTAGTCGTTTAAAGATTGGAGACTTTATTTCGCAGTAACTTTCAGGGAATTGTAAAAAATATTTGTGAACATCTCTGGGAATCATTCACAACTTTCAGTTTCTTAAAGAAGTATCCCTTTGCAGAGTCAGAATATTTTAACTGATTCTTGATTACTGTGCCAAGGGAAAGGGTAGGCACATTTATCAAATGGTCAGAAATAACAAAAATGCATACACTGCAGTGCAGCCTTATTGCATTCCCTGTGCACACACCGGTTCTCCTTTCTGTGACGTGTTGGCCTCTGTGGGCCCATTCTTAGCCAGAACATTTCTTGCTTTGTCAAGTTAAAAGGTTCAGAATGAGCTTTCCAGTATACCGTTGGAGGTGAGGCAGTGGCCATTCTCCCTCTTCCTCAGTGAACACAACACCGCACAAACGGAAATGAACTGAAGGACAACTGATGCAAATGAGCCAAACTGCACAAAGGATGCAGGTTATCATTACTTAGGAATTAGCTTTTAGCCGTGACCTTTGCAGAGTGACACTTGAAGGTGATGTAGGTTGTTCAGTCACTCAATCAGATTATAATATATCAAACTCTCATGATGTAATCATGAGAGCAGACATGTAGAAAGAGCTTTTTCAGATGATCAAATATGATTAAGATTTCTAAATGTTAAATATTAAAGGGGACGTATTACAAAAAAAAAATAAATCACATTTTGCACATTTTAGAACTTATGTTTGGGTTTCTACTACTCCTAAAAACATCCTAAGCACTTAAAAAAATACCTAAAAACACTTCTTTTTTAGGTAACTGTATGACCGTGACTGTGCAACACAGCAATTACAACCCCTTGAAAAAATTTCAATTTGTAATTTGCTTCTTTAGTGTATCACATTTCATAATTTTGGGGGACTCAAATGTAACAAGGTTTCCGGCCATTAAAAACCCGGATTTACAGGTGGACAGCTTCCCTGGTGCAAAGTGGAGGCACCTGACCCACCTGTTTAATAAGGCACCTATGTTTGAGAACGTTGAGCGGTTGATTCTCTCACTGGGCATCAACCACAGGGTTGATGCATCCAGAGGGCCCAGAGGGACCAAAAAGCTGCGGTAAAAGAGATGAGGGCGGCACTCAGAGCAGCTAGGGGAAAGTGTCCACAGGCGGAGATTTTTGTCCCCGCGGTGAACTTCTCAATGGCACTGCCCTTCCAGGAACAGGTGACCCTCATCCACATGAACATAGAAATAGCGCAGCTCAACAGCTTCATCTCGGCGCTGGACAGACGGGCCTTCACGGTGGCCAAGGATGATGTCCACTGGTCGAAGGCCACCGCCACGCGGATGCTCAGCCACTGGAGCCAGTGGCTAAAATAGAGGGCCCCGCTAGCCTTTCTAATAAGGAGGGGCACTGTGAAATTGTAAATAGAAATGTGTGTAATCTTTCCAAATCCTTCACCCTTACTGATGCACAGTGTTCCCTCTTAAATAAGGGTTTAACTTTTATTCCCTCACAGGGTAATAATCATCTGAAGAATGTAAAAATGCAAATGAGATATGATTTGCAAAAATATCATAGGAGGATTAAATTGGCCATCTATTGATATTGATAATAATAACAACTTACCTTTCATGCCGGAGTCATGCTGGTCTCCTCCAATCGCCTCTCTTCCTCCTGAGGTGGACAAATTAATTTCCCAGGACCTAGACTATTTGGACAAGGAATTTAAATTTATTAAAACTACACCTAATTTAAATACAGATGAAACCAAAGCACTAAAAGAACTAATTATGAACAACAACATTGTGATTAAACCTGCTGACAAGGGCATCTCCATCGTCATCATGGACACGGAGCAGTATCTGTGGGAGGGATACAAACAACTACATAATGAGACATATTACACAAAATTAGAGACCCCAATTTATACTGATATGGCCCCCCTAGTAACCAAAATTTTAGATGACCTACACAAAAACAAATTCATTAAGGCGAAACAAAAAACTTACCTGCGCGGTTCTCCTGAGCCCAGAGCCAGGAGGTTCTATCTGCTCCCAAAAATTCATAAAGAACCTGAAAAATGGAGCAAACTACACGAGATCCCTCTCGGCAGGCCCATCGTCTCTGACTGTGGGAGCGAAACATATCACACAGCAGAATTTATCGATCATTATCTATATCCCCTATCAATTCGGCACCAGAGTTTTATTAAAGATACTTACGATTTTGTGGAAAAAATCAAATTAATTTCTCTACCTCAGGACTCTATTTTATTTACAATTGACATTGATAGTTTGTACACTAATATTGACATGATGAAGGAATTGGCTGTATTAAAAACATATTTTGAAATATCCAGATCAAGAACTTATAAAATTATTAGAAATAAATTTGAAAAGAAACGACTTTATATTCGATGGCCAATTTTTCCTACAAATTAAGGGCACAGCAATGGGCAAAAAATTTGCACCGGCCTATGCCAATATTTTCATGGCCGAGTGGGAGGCTGGTGCCCTTAGTACTTGCAGAAAAGGCCCTCAGCACTACTATAGGTACCTGGATGACATCTGGGGCATCTGGACTCATTTGGAAGCAGAATTTCAGGAATTCCTCCAACACCTAAACACACATAATCCATCAATTACAGTAAAGTCCACTACCAGCGTTAAAGCGGTCAATTTCCTGGACACCACCACATACAAGGGAGAACATTTTGACACAACACACAAGTTAGAGATTAAAGTTTTTTTCAAACCCACAGACACACATGCTCTTTTATTTAAAACAAGTTACCATCCAAGGCACACCTATGCCGGCCTAATCAAATCACAACTCCTCAGATTCCACAGAATTTGCTCACAGAAAACAGACTTTGAGGAGGCAACTACGATTCTGTTTTCTGCTCTTTGTAAGAGAGGATATTCCAGATCTTTCCTGAGAGCGTGCAGGAAGAACTTTCTTGAGTCCAGACCCCTTGATTCATCACCAAGAATCCCTCTGATCACAACATTTTCCTCCTCAGCAGGACGCTTTGTGTATAACATCAAACAGAATTTTACTAAATTCCAATCTGACACCTCTTTACTTCAAAATTACAGAATAATTGCGGCATTCAAAAGGAATAAAAACCTGAGGGATTTCCTCGTCCGTGCTGAGGTAAGACCTTTGAATACACCAAAGGTCAAAGGTCAGAGCGGATTCTTCAAGCAGCTGCACTGGGTACAAAACAGATTCGACAACACAATTTTCAGAAATTGTGCAGAAAAGGCCCTCTGCACTACTATAGGTACCTGGATGACCTATAGTAGTCATCCAGTATGCTTAGTGCATACTGTGACTGTGGAAATACAGTCACAGTATGCATAAAGCTGCATACTGTGACTGCATTTTCAAATTTATTGTTTCTTTTTTTATAAGCATTAGTGGTGAAAATGGTAATCAAAATTCTTATAAGAAATTCATCATGATTAATGATAAACGATGTGATAAATCCTCACCACTACAACTTGCCATCCAGAAGCCACTTACTGCATTCTTGTTGGTTGTGCAGGAGGCTCCACTTCTGCTTTTCGAAGATGTACGGTTGTATATTTATGTGTGAGTTTAAACATAGACCACAGACCTATCCTAATATGTTCAAGGAAGCATAATAGGTCACCTTTAATCTTTAAGTGCTACTGGACGATAAAATTGAATGATTTAAATCTTTAGAGTATTTAAAATCCAACATGTTTTAGGAAGTAAAATTAATTTTTAAAATCTAAAGATGTAGTTCCTTAATGTATTATCAATTATCATGATCTCTGCATTACTCTAAATAAGGATGATCTACCAGCTGTAGATGTTAAAACCTAAAAAGCCTTTCTTTAAGATAAAAGAACGTTTATTTGATGTTTTATTGAACCACTAGATGAATGAAAGCATCCACAAAGGGCTAAGCTAATAGGTTGTAGGCGTTCAGAGTGATTCTAATCAATTAACTTACACTGGCTAAAAAATAAAAAGGATTTTGTAGTTTTGCCAAATAACACAGCCCACTATTTTTCTAAGCCTAAAAGCTACATTTGTCCACAATATGAAAGTCTAGTCATGTCAACAAAGGATCAACCTGACCTGATTCATGTCAATGTTTTATCGAAAAACTCCTGGTTAATGCAGCTTTGGATTGTGAAATGATTCATCTTGAAAATATTTCCATAAGCTAGTTGAATCTCTTTGCCCTGTCTTGGTGACATGAACAAAATCAACAAATGAATCTGAACAAAATGCCAGAGTCTTTAAACACGTGGAATGCTTTCTCACCCATCATCGCATCTCATTATTCTCATATTTTTACTTTATTCTCGTACGACTTCTCATAATATTATGACTTTATTCTTGTAATTTTAATTGTAAATTTTTTCTTAGTATGCACTTACTGTGCATATTATGTTTAGCTAAGTTTTTTGCTCATAAAATTTAGCATTCTTTAAATTCCTTCAACAGTTCCTTTATAAGTTGTTTGGTGTTCACGATCATCTTAATATTTTTCTATACGAAAAACCTTTTTTGTGTTTAGAAACATAGTTGCTCCTGTTAATGCACAAGCTAACATAAGCACCTTAGCAGAAATACCTGCTACAGGAAGCTAGAAAAGCAGATGTTTAAATTATTCCTACAAACAATATTGCATGTTTTAAGTTTTGTTTAGTATTTTATTCCATTATTTGTCACATGGCAACCTATTGTTTCTGTCTATGCACTTTACTACTGATAGCACTTCAGCACAGCCACCTAGCTGCAAAGGAAATTCAGAATGCTAATGTAAGAGCATTTAAAAAACTTTTATTTTTGATATTGATATTTACTAAATGGAAATAATTTTCCACTTTGTAAAATGAATGCTAGTGTAACAGGGTTTTATTTTAACCCTCCAGGGGTTTTTGCAGGCTCTAGTGTCCCTTATATGAAAGTAGGCTGACAGGAAAGGGGGCAAGACATGTCGCAAATATCGTGGGGTCTGAGAATCGAACCCGCGACAGCCGCGTCGAGGCTTCAAGGCCTCCAAACGTGGTTCGAGCTATCCCCTATAGGGCCTATGCCACCACAGCATGTCCACAGGGATTTATTTTAGCAATATTATAAATGTGAAGTTTGTCAAAATGTGTTTTATTCTTTGAATTTATTTTGTTTAGTCAAGAAGTTGTTTCATCAGACATTTATTGGTGTATAAAGTTCTGTTAGTCTGCTTTTGGCAGTTGGTGGTTACCATAGTAACCGGTAACTGACAGTTCGGCCCCTCCTCCCCCCCCATTACCGTTGGTAACTGTGGTATGTATGGGCTTTTTGAACGAAAGCTTCGGTGTTCAGGGAAAAGCGGCTCAATTGTTTCCCACTGGGTGTTTGCAGGGATTTTCCAAGGTAACAATTAATAATGAACATCGATCCGAAGCCCCAACAATAAGCTGGAGAAAGGTTTTAAGATGTACGTCTTGTTATACATTCACAGATACGAAGATGAGTTTTACTTTCTTTAAACTTTGTGGCTAACATTAGCAGTATTTAAACATTTTTCATCCATTCTAACGGACAAAGTTTTTACCTTATTTCCAAGTATATTATATGCGTTTATTGTCGTTAGTGTCAGAGACCAAGTAACGGGGGATTTTAGGTTCAGGCTTTTTGCTTCCGATATAGCTTAACAGTAGAGCAGCTCTAGTGTCGGAGTTCTAGTTCGGCTGACTGTTCAAGTTCAGAGTTGTTACTTTTAGAAAAATATGTCCGTGTTCGTTAAAGTCTTTGTATTATTTCGTTTTATTAGTTTTGCATGCTTGTTGTGAAGCAGGACGATGTTTACAGCAGTGTGTTCAGGTGGATCAGCTGCTCGGCTGTCTGGCTCTGGTCTGCTCTCTCGTTCCCATAAACTCGCTCTTTCAGGCTGAATACAGAAGTGATTCCATGGAAATAATACAGGAGGCTCATTTACCTTATACTTTAGGCTGCAGAATCTGATCGGAGTGAAGTGAAGGCTGCAAACTTTGCTGTGCAGCGTTAGCTTTAACTGGTAGCGACCAATATTTATAAGCCACTGTCTTCTTAATTCAGGATCGTTTGGAAATCCATGAAAACTTAAAATCCCATTATATTAAGAAGACAACAAACTGCATAGTGTTGTTTTATTTGCGTCTTAAATACGACTGTCTTTTCTAGCCGTCATGGTAACTGAAAGCGAATAAAATGAGCCGCATTTGCACATGCGGTTGTGACGTCAGAGCCTTAGGCGCAAAGAGCCCATTAAGTTCTGTTAGTCTGCTTTTGGCAGTTGGTGGTTACCATAGTAACCGGTAACTGACAGTTCTGCTCCCCTCCCCCCATTACTGTTGGTAACTGTGGTATGTATTAGGATCAACTCTGTTATCTTTACAAATACTGTATTATATTTTAACATATATTTTAGACAAATTTAATCATATAAAATGTTTCATGAGTAATTTTGCTATGTTTTGTATATATTATCATTATTGACATTGTCCATTTTAGCCATTTTAAATTTTACAAATGTTAACTGCTGCTAACTGCTCATTGTATTGAATTTATTGGGGCTGGTCTGATGTTAACCACCAAATTGTTTTCCTCTTTTCTTAGAATAAATACAATGAATCTGAATGTGTTTGTTGTGAAGTCAACCTATTGGATCTGAGACGAACAGAAAAGAGTCACTCTAACATTTACGTCCAGGTAAATGTTCGTGTCATGCCGCTACATGACGTTAGCAAAGTTAGCAGTTAAAAACGGCACAAATTATTATACACAATTAGTAGCTAACAAAAATAAGCGTTTTGGGTAATATTTTAAATATCTATATTTATTAGTTTTGCGTACATTAACCAGTTAAACTGTACATTTTCCATGCTTCTTTTTGCACCCTCTCTCTTTCCGCTTTCATGTTTTTGTAGTGTTTTTTTCTTGAGCAGCATTATGTGAAATGTTGAATTGAATGTTGTTTTTTTTGTCATATTTTCTTTATGCTCAAGTCAGAGTTCAGCTTTCTCTCAAGTTTGAGTGAAATGCACTTCAGTTTGTACTGTGAAATTGAAGACCAGAGTGGAAAGCATGAACATAGAAAGCTCTGAAGCATTGAAGAGAGGCACTTTGCACTCCTGCGTGAACCTTTTTTATTCTTTCTCCCTTTACTCTGCCATTGTATTTACATTCATGCCTACTGTATATCAAACCCTCGCTTGATTGTTTCCAAATGTGTGAACTTTGTAAGTCGTGCATTGGAAATTTAGCGCAGTGTTTTTCTCTTCCTTGTTTGAAATAAAAACATTAAATAAACAAAGGCAGCAACATAATAGTTCAATTTTTGCTGCTTAAAATATATTCAAATCAAAATAGCAATTGAAATCATCGTGAAAACTGAGCGAAAATCAACTTTCAAATTACTAAACAAATTACGGAAGATAAATACATATAAAACATTGAACATTTTCAGGGTAGTACAGTCAGGGGACAACCAGATTTTGCTGTTGAATTTGCTCATTGTGAGCGCTCTCCAGGGTGCGGTAAATCAGTGTTTAAGCTTAGATTATATTGTAATGAGGTCGATCCAGACTGAGAGAACAAGAGGGCTCTTTTGAATAATTCAATGTGAACCTTTGGGATCTTGCAAAGACAATTATGTGCCTGTCGACTGTAATTTTCCTACTTTTTATTTTTTAAGGCCACAGATTTATAAAAAGGGGCAGAAAACAAACATTTGTATGTGTAAAGACAGAATCAGAGGTTGTATTTTAATCAGATATAAAGTCAGAAGAGTCAATACAGATTTAACAGGGTTTTATTAAGCTTTTGAATAGATAAAGAAGATTAGTCCATTATTTCAGTCAAATATGTTTGACTATTTGAAGTACAGGCTTGTGATATTTAATCACATCACCATTAAACCTTTTCTTAAGCAAAATAACAATGTTTCTGTTAGTTTTACCATTTATCTTGGATACTTTTTGTTGGTTTTATTCGTGTCAGTGACTCACACTGATAATGTCTTGAGTGTTTTTTAATGCTTCAGTGTTTAGCAACAAACGCCTACCAACGTTCATGGGCTGAAATACTTTGAATTAATTTGATTCAGACAAAGAGATAAAAAAAACAGACAGGGACTGGTTTTTAATTTAAATGAAAAGCTGAAACAAATATACTGTGAAAATGCAAGTTAGAAAAACTGTATATTAATTTATTGTGCTCATTGCCAAAGGTTTTGCTAGTCAGTTGATTTATTTAGGAGATCAAACAATACATATAAAGGAACTACTGACTCTTTGCCCAGTAATTGGGCCAGATCTTGGTTAAAACTCAACTTTTATACTCACATGTGGAAATGGCTGCAAACAGATTCACAATTATACAACAGTACATCTTTGAAAAGCAGAAGTGGAGCCTCCTGCATAACCAAAAAGAGAATGTAGCAAGTGGTTTCTGGATGGCAAGTCAACAACAAACCAGTTGTCTTTTTCCAGCAGCCATCTACGGCGGTAAAACCAGCCGATCAAACGTGCTGGAACTCCACTTGGGTTGCTAGGTAACGGACGGGACTCTGCTGGAGTTGCTAGGCAACAGTACAATGCCCTTCAAATGTGACTTAACAATCGGGAGGTTTTCGAAGCGGCTCATTTTTGAGACACCAAAAAACATGAACGTCTTGATAGATACTTCCAAATGAAGTATAAAAATAAACACAAAGTGAATTTTACATAATAATTCTGAGTTAAAGAGTTATCCGGTTCAAGAAGAAGCCAAAAAGCCACAACTTAGACAACTTTCGGAATCGTCTGTCAAAAATGTCCATCAAGCCAGAACAAGAAAATACTACTGTCAAGTAAAGCATAAAATACTTTATAAAGTTTAATTTTATTCATGTTTGGCTTTCACAAGAAACCCAATAGATGACAAAATGACAAAAACATGCTTTCCATAAAAATTAAATATTATGAGAAATATAAATTTGTGTTAAGAAATTTGGTCATTCTTTCTCTTTTTTGTATCTTGTCTAATATATTCATTTCGAAAGCAAAACCTTTAAAAATCCAGTTGATTTACATTTATTGGTGCAAACATCCACAATTTATTGTTTCTTTTCTTCTAGCAGCCTGCAAAGCTACAATTACAATGCTGTCACAAGCTGCCTCTGCACATAATAATAATCCATTTTTTCCCCCCTTTGAATTCGTTTCACACTTAACAAATCACCGGCGCGGTTTTGAAGCATGAAGTTGACGGGGCCCGTTGTTTCGTACGGCGTGACAGTTTGTTTCCTTGTCAGCTCGGCTCTCGTCAGGGGTCACAGGAAGTCGCATCTGAATCGTATGACATGAATGAAATCTTTATTGTGCCGCTCTTTTGCATAAATGTTTGAGTTTTAGACATTGTTTTGATTAGATCACAGCGAAACCAGTTGGAAAAGAAAAAAAGACGGGACTCGTCACAGGAACATGAGCCGACTCGCTGCTGAATCTAGATTTTTAACGTTGCTTACTTTTCTAAGAATGAGAAATGTAATTTTATGGATACCAGTGAACTTTTATTGCAGACCTTTGGTAGCGTCAAGGAAACGGGTCTATTAATACACTTGATCAACTGAAGACTGGATCCAAAGGTAGCAGAAACAGAAGAAAACCAAAGCTGTTAAATGTTACTTCTGTTAATATTTACCATTGTTGGAGAATAAAGTTCCAGCATTGCCTAGATACAAGTTTCTTCTGTTTTTTTGAGAGTACTGTAATATTACAAGGATAAAGTTGTAATTTTAGGACTTTATTCTTGTAATTTTTCAATTTTATTTTTGGATTATTTTGATTTTATTTATATATTATTAGGACTTTATTCTCAAAATATTATGACTTTATTTACATACAATTTTAACTTTATTCTCATAATATTATTTTATTCTGATATTACTTTCACTTTATTCTCAAAATATTATAACATTATTCCAGTGCGGCTATTTTCTTATTATTTTGACTTTATTCTTTCATTACTTCATTCTCTTATTATTACAGCTTTATTCTCGTACAACCCTTTTCTTGTATTATTTCCACTTCTTGTATGACTTTATTCACGTACAAGTTTACTCTCGTAATATTATTCTCTTACTATTCCGACATTTGTTTTTATTTATTCTCATACGACATCATTTGCGTAATTTTATGCCTTTATTCTTGTAAGTTTATTTATTATAAACTTACAAGTTTATTCTAAACTTAGAAGTTTATAATATACTTATAAACTTATAATATCTTATAATAAGATTGACATGGTGTCAATCTACGACACCGTCGTAACAGCCAGATTAATATGGCTGTTATTAATTTGACCACTAGGGGGCAGTCGTTGCATATATCACTGAAAAGAGTCTGTGATGATTTTGTGAAACCTGTACATTGCTTTTAGGGTGAATTACTGTGCATTATTTGACCTGCTGTACATTAGTAGAGGGAGAAACATTGCTTTACTTAAAAAAAACAACAAAAAAAACCGTTCATATCTTATAACAATGAATCCCTGCAGGCCCCAGTGTTGCAGATTAAAAAATAAATTGTTTGACCTGTTTCGTATGCACTTTTACATCTTTTTAAAGAATCAATTTCATCCTCTGTGTGTTTTTATATGTATCTGCTCTCTGTTTGGAGGGGGAAAAAGTGTTTTATATTGAAATGATTTCCATGATGTAATGTGAGGTGACAGAGTGTGGGCAGTTTGGACTTGGTATGGCTCTCAGGTAGATTTCCATGCAGGAAAAGAAACCCAGCAGTCATCAATCACTCTCAGTCAGGCTGGAGAGACTGGCATATCTATCCTCATTCGAGCTGTCTGTACCAATCAGGGAGCCAAATTACACCCAGGACCTAATGTGTTTATCAAGGATTATTAGGGGATTTTTCTCCGCCTTAAATCTTCTTAAGTGTTAAACTTTTTTCTTTACCGTTTTTAGATGATATCGTGAAAGTAATATATCCATTATTGGTTATTTTTCGGTATATTTGTTCCATGTCAGTTCTTCATTCCCGTCTGAGATCGCTTGTAAAGGATCCATAAACTAGCCTGTCAGTGTTGCCGCTGAGGAATACGAATAAATGTAGGGAACTCCAGAACTGCTAATAATTTTAATAGTGGTGTTGAAGCAAGTATTCCCATTTGCTTAAGAAATTGCCAATTAGATCTTAAACTTTATCTGTCAACTATATTCTGTGCACTAGAGCAATACACTAAAGTAAAGCACACAAAAATATAAATTACATTTAAAGTGCAGCTTTATTTATTGTCTGCACTACATTTTTAGCAGCTACACTGCAAAAACTCAAAATCTAACCAAGTATTTTTGGTCTAGATTTTAGTGCAAATATCTTAGGACATTTGAAATAAGACAAAACTAACTTAGAAGGAACTTTTTAGCAAAACATAGGAGGTTGTTATAAGTCAACCATTTCTTAATGCTGATAAAAAAAAAAAATGCTAGTTCTACTGACAGATTATTTAATTCATACAGAATATGTCTTGATCTAAGTAAAATAATCTGTTTTTTATTATCAATATAAGGCAATTGTCACAATAAGACCTACTTTTACTAAAAACTATGCACGCTAACATCTATCTCTGCTAATAGCTAATCATTCTAACAGCTATCAAGCTAACAGATCTCGTTCAACAGTGAATTTCAGTTTTTAAAAATGTCTTTACACTTCATTACTTTGGCCTAGGGATATATTTTCTTTGTTTTAATTGTCTCAAAAAGATGACATTAGTGTCAATCTGTAGTGACACAAATTGCCATTGGTAGTTAAACAACTAATAATTCAAGCTAATAGCTACTCATGCTAACACCCAAGCTAACAGCTATTGACAACATGTGTTTAACAGAAAATATCAGCTTATTAAAATATTTTTTCTTGTTATCACTTTAATAATAGACATGAATTTGCTTTATGTCAATGTGTAGTGACGCAAACACCATTGGTAGCTAACCTACCAATGATTCAAGCTAACAGCTAATGACAACAGAGCTTGTCTAACAGTGAATTTGAACTTTTTAAAATGTTTTTACACCTCGCCACTTTTGCATTAGATATAAATTTGCTTTGTTGCTTTTGTCTGAACCAAATTAGATTTGTGTTAGAGTGGAGTGACATAAATTGTCATAGTTAAGCTATTGATGATTTGAGCTAATAGCTACCCATGCTAACACATTCAAAAGCTAACATCTATTGACAACAAGAGAGCTTTTGAAAATGTCTACACCTCATACATGAATTTGCTTTAATTGTCTGAACCAAATTACATTTGTGTCAATCTGTAGGGTAGATAAGGCAGCTTTGGTACATATTTTTAGGAATAGCATCATGGCTGCCTACTATTGAGACTTCTGAAATTAAGAGGATACATTATACTGAAAAGATTATTTAATATACTTTTGGTTTGAAGGTACTCTATCTGCTCTCTTGTCCCCAACTCCATCCTGCAAACTAATATAAAATAAATTCTTAATCGTCAGTGCCTGACCTGTGGGTCTTTGCTTTTTGACGAGCCTTAATTATCATCACCACAGATTTCCAACTGTGGACACCAAGAGGTTAGCAGAGACGGATGCGGCGCATCTCAATAATTCAGCAATTAAAGCAAGAAAAGTAAGTAGTTTTTAAAGCTGGGGATGTAAAATTGTTGTATTTATTCCACCAACTGCAAAGCAATACGGCAAAAGAAGGTATTCTTTGATTTTAATTAAACAGAATATGAAAACAATGGCAGTGCAGATATATAACATCACAGTGACTCTGGCCGGTAAATGTATTGTTTGTGAGCCTTGCTGTCATATCCATGTGAAGTATGCATGTAATAAATACCCCGTTGTTTGCTTGGCGCCATGAAAAGGTCACGCTTTGGGGATTTCAGCAGTGCCTAAAAATAAAGCATCTCATCAAGGTGTATACATAATTAATGATTGGTCATTTTACATAAGGAGGCAGGTTTTTCCCTCTCATTGCCCTAGTCAATCATCCAGTGTTAGAAAAGAAGGTTTTCATTCATATGCATTAGCTCATACTCATCAATTTAAGGGTCTTAAAATGTTTAATCTTCAATATTTGTCGAAAGGTGTTGATGAAGTGTTTAATCTTTTTGGATAATATAATGTAATACAGAAAGTTTTTCAAAATTGCAACCAATAATGACTTCAAAAACTAAAAAAAGCACTATTTTTAATCTTATCTTCATTTTTTTTTTTTTTTTTAGCAATAATTAAACTTGGGATGCATATAATACAATAGGGAACACTTTGAATGTTGTAAGGCAAATTATCCACCACAAATTAATTAAACATGTCAGCCCTTTTAAAATCTAAATTTAATTGACTCATTAGAAAGTAAATTGCATAAATTAATGATCTGAAGAGTTCACAGCCTGTAATAAAGAATAAACTCTGAGCTAGAATCATGTTTTTGTGCTCTGGTTTACATTTTTTTTTATGTCAACTTGTATTTTTCCAGGAAATCTGGGAGTTTTTTCCTTTTTTCCCTCCTCTGATGTACTTCCTGATTTGTTTTAGTGCTTGTCCTCCTTGGTTTTTATCCAATTAGTTTCCCCCCGGCCCTTGACACACTTGGCCTTTGCTTGCTGATTACCATTCAGCTCTTGTTCATTTGTCATTATTTTCTCCTGGTTTCATGCACACAGACAATGGTGTTTTTGACAAACAACTTCAGTTTTTGACACCTCGAAGTGTTTGAAAGGGGACCTATAATGGAAAAATTCACTTTCTGCACATTTTCTTACCTACTTTTGAGTTTCTTCTGCTTCTAAAAAATATAAAATAAAAGTTTTCTTGGCAATAAGTTGATCTTCTTTGGTGTGTGGAAAATTAGCCATTTCACAAACCTTCAGAATATAATGTCACAAATTAGAGGGCACTGTGCCGTTGCCTAGCAACTCCAGCAGAGTTCTGCCCATCACCTAGCAACCCAACAGGAGCTCTAGCATGTGTGAAGCACTTTGGGGTCTCCTGGACTTAAGTGCTATACAAGTACAAACCATTTACCAAGAACCTGAATATTTAGGTCAAAGCTAAATATTTAGTTTAAAGCCAAAACATTTCTTAAGCTCATTATTTAACATGCTAGCTAAATATTTAGTTCATTAACTGAATATTTGATTAGCAAACTGAAAGTGCTAAACATTTAGTTTACTAATTATTTAGTTAGCAAGCTAAATATTTAACTTCAAGCTAAAAATGTTCTTACCAAGCTCAATATTTAACATTTTTGCTAAATTATTAGCTTAAAACTAAACATTTTGTTAGCAGGCTCAGTTTTTAACATGGTAGCTAAATATTTATCTTGAAGTTTAAAAATTAGTGTGTGAAATAACCTGCCAGTAGAACTTGTATTTTTTCATCAATATTAAGGAATTATTTAATTAAAACAAGCTTCTGTATCTTGTTGAAAAGTTAAGTGTAAGTTAGTTTTGTCTTTTTTCAGATGAACTACAATACAAACTTATCTCATTAGCCAGACAGGACTGTGTTGGCCTGTCTTTGCTTCTATCAAAATATCAATCATTCCAAACCACATTACAGCTTCCAAAGATGTCAATGTTTCTTTCCCAATTTGAGCTTCATTTCCCTCATTAGAGCAGCACATATTTCACCCTGTCATTTGTTTTGAACCGGTATTGAGCATGTATGATTAATAGAGAAGAGATTGATTTCCTTACAGACAGCCTCTTAATGAAACCCAGCAGAATAATTGACCCTGAACTTTTAGTGCCGCTGCATCTTCCCCTCATGTATCCTGAGCGGTAAAGATGCTCAATATTTAAATAAACACAACCGCGGCACCGCAAGGAGGCCGAACACTTTAAAATACATTCAGATAATACACTACTTGCTGAAATGATTGGTCGCACGGAGGGAAGCCATTACGTGGCCGCCATTAACAGTGCATCATGCAGAAATAAGCTGATCAGCACTTTACGATGGAACTGGCATTTGTAAAGAGGATGGATGGCCTTCTGTGTTCATTATCATCAGTATGTCTCCAGTTACGCAAATCAATTGCACATTAAAGTACAATGAAGCCAAAATATGTCTGGAAGGTTTTGTTTTGACAGCTTAGATAGCATAATATACAAAAATATATTACAGCGGAGATACAAATAATGTAATATAGCATTCTCTCTATGCAGATGAAAAGTAGGCGCCTTTGTTTGTTTTGCTTCAACCCGTTTTACAACCCTTCATTGTTATATAACATTACAATTAATTATGCTTAATTTTCATAGCTATTCACTTTCTTGACATATTAAACACTTTGTGGTTTTATTGTTGTGGTAAATAAAAGTGCTGACAGCTGAATTTGCACCCGGAAGACTATATTTCCAAGCATAAATAGATTTATTATTATTATTAACCTTTATTTAACCAGGTAAGAAAACCCATTAAGACCAAAGTCTTTTTTACAAGGGAGACCTGCCAAAGAGGTCAGAGGCACAAACTTCAGAAACAGTAAGTTAAAGCAGCTGTTTGACATTTAAAGAGCAAATGATTATAAAAGCACTTCAACTGAAGACAAAACAGTAAAAATAGTTTAAAATGGGCAAATTTTCACTGTAAAATATTTATCTGAATGTGTGTAGACTCATTTTGATTGGGGAACAAAATTACAACATTTGTTACATTTTCAGCTGCTGTGGTTCTCTTTCAGACTGATCTATGTTAAAGGAATCAAACTATTTGAGAAACCTGCTCCCCTCCTCGCCTGTGGGGGCGCTGCACCCAGAACTATTGAAGAAAGCAACACAAAAACTTCTGAAGTAGACTGGAGCGCCACTTCCTTCTTCATTTTCGATTTGTAAAATTTAATTATATGATATTAAACTTGTAAAATTCAATGAAAAAAAAATCTATTATTCCAATCAAAATTTTTCCATTAACAATAATTCCAACAACTAATTTAAAACTTTGCAACAATATGCATTGAAGTAAATTACAGTAATGATGTATAACAGTTAGAATTAATAAATTTAAGCTGTTTATGTATTTCACACCCTCTAAAAACAAAGTAGAGGAAGGTAAATTAGCGAAAATAGTACAAATAAATGCAAAAGGAACTGCTATTAGACAGATAAACCATATCCAGTTACTGAGTGGACTGTAAAATACCATTTGTATGAGCGAACAGTTTTGTTTCTCAGTTGATAACAATTCACCCAGCAGACATTTGGACAATGATTTCTGCAATCTTACTCATCATCTACGCAGGACTGCCTCAATTTTACCTTTATGACTCCAACAATAAAGGACCCAACAAATGAGATGATTGGAAACAACTGGAGAATAACATACACTTTGTTAAATGCTTATTCAGTAGCAGAATAAACAGATTTATATTAAATTGTTCATGCTTTGGCAAATTGTTTTTAAAAATAGAAAACAAATCTTGGTTGAATTAAATTAGTTTTAAACTATCTTAGTTGACATTCAAGCTAAACTCAGCTGAAAAGTTCATGAAAATACAATATGTAAATAGAATTTTTAGACGTTTAATGAAATAAAAATGTTTCTGTTTGTTTGGAGAAAAGGCAAGTCCAAAAATCTAGAGCATGATTTTCTCATTTTTCTGACTTCCAAGCTATATTTCCTGGTCCTCCCCTGCCGTTCCCTCACAACTGAATCCGACTGCGAGTCATAGATCACTCGAGACGCCCCAATCATTTATATGCAAATTGGATGCCATCTATTAGCCTTTTACAGAATCAGTTTAGATTATGGGAGAAAACAGAGAAATGTCTATCTGATTCCTCTTTCCTGGCCACAAAACCCCATTTTTTCCCCCCACATGCATTAAACTGTCATATAAAAACACGACAACGCTTTCACCACTCTGTACTTTCTCTCTTTATTAGTGGACTGATTATTGAGAAATATACTTTCCTGTTATGATGATTAATGGTTGAAGAAGAAAAGAAAAGAAAATGCATTATCTGTATTGAACATTTTTTATTCCTTAGAGAGAATGAATAGAATGAACAATGTGTTTTGTGTGTGTGTGTGTGGGTGTGTGTGGGGGTGTGTGTGTGTGTGTGTGTGTTAACCTGGCAGCTAGCATTGAACACTAACTAGCTAGTACTTCACCTGTTAGCTAGCTTGCTGCTAATGCTTGTTGGTCAACATTTCAATCTTAATTTCCAATTATAGTTACCAACTGTATCTTAAAAGACAGAATTTTTAAACTTATAAGGGGGATTAAATTTTAATCCATGTAAAAAAAACTTTATTTGAAGTTGCACATCAACATAAATTTTTAGGTTTTTACTAGTGCTCTGTTTTATAATTGGCCAGCTTTAGCATATTGCCATTTATTTTCTTTCTTAACAGTTGAAATTATTGATTATGTTTTAGATATCTTAACTTGCTCTTTATTATCTATTGTGCTTTTCTTGTCTAGCTCTTGTAGTCCCCATACAGGGGATGGTTTATATGGAAATGTTCTGTTAGTTTTATTAAACTTACTATTTTTATGTTTCTTAATAAACCAGAAATACTCTTCCATAAGATAACGCCAGCTGACTGGCAACAGATATTTATAAGTAAAAATAAAATCACATTATTTTATGCTAGATGATTGAGAATATTTTGTGTAGAAGAACATACGTTAGCGAAAAAGTTTAGCAAATAAACATAATCCATCCTGGTATATAAATAGCTTCCATCTTTGTATTTGAATGGCACAGTGTATGGTAATTGTTTTTTGCAAAACAACATCTTTGCCTCTTTTTTTTTTTTTGTTTTGTTTTACCAGTAATGGCTACTTTGGATGTTGGCATTGTGGAGAGAGGGAGTAATGGGTTGGGTGGGAGTGGAAGCTGTATTTCTGCTAATTAAATGACAGCGAGCAGGCAGATGAGAGAACCGGTTTAATTTTTCAAAGGTGACATGCAACCAGGAACACTATGTGCCAGCTATCAATATGAATAACAGGTAGAGAGGCATCAGCTGGCAGGCTTTCTAATGAAGGACTGCAGCACTGTAATGTTGTCTCCATCTGTTGTCAGATGTCACTGCATTCACCCTGTGGCTCTTTTTCCTTATCCTGATGTTTGCCTTCGTCTGTGTCAGAACTCGGCTGTATAGGCTGTCAAATTACAGATTCAGGTACCAAGAAAATGCACTAAGTTCCCACTCATAATTAGGACGGAGTATTGGGGGCCTGCTAATAAAATAAAATAAATACAATTATGGGAATAAAGTGGTAGTATTACAACAAAGTCATATTACTGCTTTATTCTCGTAATATTATGACTTTAATCTTGAAATATTTTGACTTTATTCTCATACAACTTCATTCTTATAATGCTATGACTTTATTCTCAAATTGTTATTACATTATTCTGATATTACGACCATCTTCTTGTATTATTTCAAATTTTCATAATTTTATGACCTTCTCACATTATTTTGTCCTCATTCTTGTATTATTTCGAGTTTAGTCTCAAAATATTATGACTCTATTCTCATTATTTCAACTTTATACTTGTATGACTTTATTCTCGCAATGACGTCTTTACTCTCATAACATTATGATTTTATTTTTATACTAGTTTATTCTCGTAGTTTTATTTATTTTTCTGTTTTTATGGCATAGACTTTTGAAAGTAAAATTATGTAACATATTAACTGACTTAAAACAAAGATAGTTGATTCTTACTTGCTATGTTTGATTTGAAGTATATCACAAGTTTTCAAGCAGAGTTTTGAAAAATTGACCAAAGACGATAAGATGTTCCTAAAGTTTTCCTGATTTTATGTTAAAAGGGCTTGCCATACCCATGCAGAACATGGAGCTGTGTCCGAATTCAGGGTCTGCATCCTTCGAAGGACGGGCAGCAAAGCCTGTCCGAATTCAAAGACTCCTTCAAATGTGTCTTTCTTTTCCCCAGATTTGAAGGATGGGTCCTTCACAGCCCACCATATCCCATAATTCATTGCAGGTCCCTATAAAGGAGCACAATTATTGTGTTAAATAACTATTATTGAATTATTTGCACAGTAAATGTGTTGAAATGTGTAGTACTTATATAGACACCTCATTGTGTTGGGTTTTGATATTAACACATCTGTTTTAAGAGTCCCTTCATTACTGAATTAAATGTTCCATTCATTCTGATTACAAAGCGTTTCTGTCATACCAGTTTAATATAAATGCACTGGCACAATTGAGATTATTATTTGAAGTTTGAGTTCAACAACAACACAAAAGCAGTATTCAGAAAAATAATTGGCTTTAACGCAAAAACCAACCAAACATGTAAACACATAAAAAAAGAATTAACATCAAAAGCATCCAAGCAAAAAATAATATAATCCCAGCTGGTGTTGTTTTATTTCAGATTAAAGCTTGTATATCTGCTTTATATATCAAGTAAGAGGACATTGCAGAGCTGCATTAAAGATGCAAGTCGGAGAAGTAATAAGGAAGATAAAGTCTGTGCTCCAAATCCATGTAAAATATATGCAATTAGATCACTTCATTTACATTACTTTGCATACATGTCTCATTACAACATCCGTATGTTGAATCTGTGCTTTATAGATTGTTTTGTGTCTAATCAGACTTGGAGAGGACTGACTATTAAGCATCTGAAGAGATTCTAGTCATCAGGGTAAATACAGTCCCATGATAAATTTTTGATTTAAACTTATTAAAAATGCGTAGATGCTTGATAAGTATATCACTGCACTGTCCTAATGAAACAATACAGAGTGAAGATGGCTAACATCAATCTTTGCAGAAGAAATATCCTTCTTTACAGTAACACTTTAAGTATTTCAGCTCAGAGTCAAATTGTCCTGGTTGAGAAATGGTGAGTCGAGGCCAATTGAGACAAAATGTTTTGTTGCGTTTCATGCAAAAATCTGCCTAACAGAAATAAAAACAACAGTAAAATTTGCACCAAAGATATTTGCACTAGAAACTGGACTAAAATATTTGGTATGATTTTGTGTTTGTCCAGTGTGGATGCAAGCTGACCGGAAACCGCTCCAAAACCAGGAAGTGGACTACAATACAGGGCATTCTGGGTAAGTACGACCACAACAAATGCAAGCGACTCAGAAATGTCTCCTGGTCTGTTACCAAAACCAAAAGAGAAATCTTCCAACCGCTAAAATATGATGCTACTCGGTATTCCTGAAAAAGGAAGCTGTGATCAGTTACTTCTTCAGAGGTTTTTGTCATTTCCTTCAGTGACTCTTGGTGCAGCGCCCCCACAGGCGAGGAGGGGAACTGCTTCTCCATAGGGTTTGGGCCGTTTGACACAGTGCACTGTGAAAGAGAATCAAAGCAGTTGAATATGTTGCAATTTTTTGTCCCAAATTGAATGTCGTCTACCAGACTATGAGGTGGGAAAAACCCTTTGGCTGCATTCTTATCAACCCTGTTTAGTCCACTTTAATTAAACTCAGGTTTGCTTGAGTAGAAAGTCCAGTTTGTTTGGGCAATTGAACTCTGATCTGAACCTAAAACACTAACTCTGGTCTTGGTTTGGTTGAAGTGAACTCTGGTGCGCAAATGTCCAACGGAGACCACTCCAAAAGCATGGAGTGGACTACAGCGCAGTGGACTACAGCGCAGGGCATTCTGGGTAAACACAACCAAAACAAATGCAAGAATCTAGAGCTAGCAGGAGAAACGACTCATGGACTTTTATCAGACGAGAGTCTGGCGCTACTCCATTTTGGTTTACATTTTTCTAAGTGTCTTCTTCAGTGTTTTGTCGTTTTATTCAGTGGTTCTTAGTGCAGCGCCCCCACAGGCTAGGAGGGGAACAGGTTTCACAATTAATTTTTGCGTTGTGAAAGAAAACAGCAGCAGCTGAAAATGTAACAAATGCTGCAACTTTAGTCCCAAATCAAACTGAGACATAAAAACACCCTAAGAGTCACGTTTTTGGACCATGGGAGGAAGCTGGAGTACCCAGAGAGAACTCACTCATTAAAGGGAATAACATGCAGATAAATATCAGATCTTAAATAGAAATTAATATCAGTATCTCATCTCCTGAAAAGCGTAGGATGGCCTTTTCCCTCTTGTTCCAGTATATAAATAGAGTATTCTTCTATTTTCTGGTTGTTTTATTGGTTTGGTGTACATGTACATTATTGTGTTATGTTAATGTATCCCCCTTAGCAGAAGTGCAATCTCATTGCACCTCTAAAAAGCAATATTAAACCTGCATATGATGCATTTTATTTTTAGCCTGGATGTTTTTTGTTTGGTTTTTTTCCTCCCGTTAACAGTAATCATTGTAGTAATACACGTGACGCTTAAATGTTTTTCTGTAGCAGTTTATTTATCCTCGTCGGCCAGAAGCGATAGGGTGGTTGTTTTCCCAACGTGAATTATCTGTGCTACCGATGCGTGGTGCAGTTACAATGACTCATTCTAAAAATTCAATACTGCTGCTTAAACACTGCCTGAGTATAATGGGGACAGGAATATTAAACACTGGCAAATTAAAACTATCCATAACGCTGATTAAAAGCAGCACTCTGAGACACAGCCACACGCAGGTGGAGGGAGATATATGAGCAGCCAAAGAACAGCAGAGTTTCCTGTTATGTGCTGCTGACATCCTTGTTCTAAGCTAGCTGAATACACAAAGTACAAGGCATTAGAAGGACGAGTGTCAGGGGACCTACTTAGCTTCACATTCAAGGCCTAGTGTGCGTTCTTAATGGCCAGTTATTCACAAAACTAAAGTTGTTTATTGTGTCAATGCCTCTTTTCATTGCCTTTTGCCTGACGTGAGTGTTTCTATTCTGTCTGCTGTGATTTACAGTTAAAAAGTGTTCTTCTGTCACACTGAAGCGCCTTAACTGCAAATCAAAGGCTATTGGTTTACGGTTTTCTTTTGGTTTGCCCGGCTACATCGGTGACTGTTTGTTTAAATATGCAGAAGCTGTTAAAAAAAATAAAAATTCAAGCAGTTGCTTGAGAAATGAGCAAGTAAATCCCTCGGTGTGTGTACGGCTCATTGAACCACACACACACCATCCTTGCCAGTTTTAGAAACGGTTTGTGTCCTTTTTGATTCATTTCTGCAACATAAAGCAGCTCAGACTGACTTGTTATTGCTGTATTAAACTTTGGCATGTTTAAGGACGATCAAACGTGGAAACAATAACTTGTTCTAAATTTTGTTAGCGATAAAGTTATCACTCCAGCTCTCTTGTTTAAGTACTTTTAAATCACAAGAGATGGAAATAAAACATATAATGTTTTTAAAACATAAATGAATCAGTGTATTGTATTTTATTTTTATTTTATGTGACAGACCAACACAGATTACAGCATAGAAATCTGAAAAGTGTGGCATGCATTCGTTTTCTGCTCATTTTACTCTGATACTACCAGATAAAATCCAGTGTAAACATGTTCACAATGCAGGTAAATCCGTACAAAATCCAATTTTTTGTCCTCATGTGACCCACATCCAACTTTTTCATGATAGTTTGAACGGCCCAAATCTGATCTGTTCACTCTAAAAAAGTTGATTTGTGCTTCTTCCGATTATTATATGTAACTAAATCAGTTATGTATCCTTTTTTTTTCAGAATCTACATTCTGAACTCTCATCCCACTTTTTATCCAACTTTTACGACATTAATGTGAGACATGCGTTATAATTTTGCACCAGAAGAAGAAAGATGTGGTAAATCTAAACAATGGCTGAAACAATGAATGCTAACATGCTAACCGTTAGCGTCCTTCATCTTGTTTCGATGTTGCAAATAAAACTGTCAGCTCCCTGTTGCATAATGTAGTAAAATCTCACCTCAAAATGTGATAAAACAATCAAAATAGTATTGTGTAACATTTTATTTTGCACTAATTATTACAAAATGCTCTTTTTTGTAATAACCTTGTGGATTATGTGATAAACAATCTCAAACTGTTTGTGTTCATCCAAATCATTATACTTGTTGTACCTGTCATGTTGTAGATCCTACTAGCACTGAATTAAATGCCAAACTTTTGGTAATTTAGTTTCCTTTTCAGACTCATAGCCAGACTTTTTCTTTGACCATCGTAAAACTGAAATATACAAACCATTTCCTAACCGACATCGCAAACTAGCTTGTTACAATCTTACTATAAGCTAAAATAAAAATATTATGTGCAAATTATTTTACCATAGTAACAATAAAAAAGAAAATTATTTTTGTCACTTCGGCATTACGTTCGGCCATCTTGGATTTGTTTTCTTTCTCTAACCAAAACAACGTCTCAAAACAACCACCAGAGGGAGTTTTAGGGCGCTTTACAAAAACTGTTAATCCAGTATTAAAGGAATAATCCGTAAAACATTAAAAGCAAGACATTATTGTAATGAATGCTGAGGAATAAAATGCTTTTTTTGTTTCCACTTGTAATGACTACATCAACTCCTCTATGAAATACAAAAGCTTAATCTGTCTCGGAAATGTCAATCATGACTCTTTCTTTATATGTGGAACCTTGATCTCATTTCAGAAAGTATAATCCCATTCTCCTGCACACCCCTGTAGCAGCAGAGATGACTGTATTCATCTGAGAAGATGAATAAATAATGGCACCCTATAGCTATCAAAAGACCACCAGACTGGTTGTTTAGTGGCATTAATTTCATATGCAAATCAATAACTTCACATCGATGTCGTACTTGAAAAGGGCGCTTCAAAGTCAAACATTTTTAACATTCACTTCTAGTCTGTCTTTGTGGTCTTTTATCTGTTTAGATAGTAATTGTTTGTATAATTTCACCAAGCAGAACCCGTCCAAACACACAATCCGGTGTGTACTGTTGGGTTTTTACTCACAGAGAGGCTGCATGTCAGGAGCAGCTTATTTAACCTTTGGTCTGGTCCCACAGGAACCCTGCGGCTGCACCACAATAGGATCAGTGGCTTTTTCAACATGAATAAGTTATGTACTGTAGCCTGATTATTGAGGTCTTAATGTTACATGATGCCTCTGTGGACGTGGGAGCAAATACAGAGGATGGGGAAAGCGATATGAAATGGGTAATGCACTTTAAAAAAGGACTGGATCATGTCTCTCTGGTTGGAGTCAAAGACAAATAGAAAACATTTCATCTGAAAAACCAGAACTAAAGCTGAAGGAACTAAATAAAGCTCCATAGTTTTGTTCACGTTGGAGCTGAGGTTGTGAATCAGGTGGGAAGACTCAACTCTTACCTTTTGTTTGTTATGTAACATTTTCAGGGGATTTTGAGATTATATCACAACCAACAAAATCTGAAGTTCTGGATCCCAACAAGGTTTTATTAATGGCTACATTTATAATTAATCAGCCCCTACAGGATGCTGCAATGTTTTTTTGTGATCACTGAAAACTCAAATTGCTGATTTTGCGTCACAGTCAAAGTTGCAGATATTTTTTCCTAACATCGTCTTACAAAAATGTTAAAATTTCTGCACATAACTTTCCAAAAAAATTACAAAATTTTAACATAAAGCAACATATTTAAGTATCTTTGGAAATAACACCATTAATACAAGTAAAATTATAACCTGAGGAGTTGTTGAAGTGAAAAAGAATAATTCTATACTGGATTAATAGTAATTAATAACTAAGTAGGAGATTTTTTACAGTAATTTTAAAAGTGCTAAAACTATGGAGTTTAAAGATTTTTTTTGGAAAAACATATGAACAGACAATAGTTTGTTTTTTATCTTAATTGAAAAAAAAATATATACATAGAGAGAAGGAAAAATGAAAAAAACAAAAAACGTTCTAATGCGCTTGCGAGTTATTTTTTAAATTTTTCCATCAAATGTCTCTTTACGGACTCAGTATATTACAGTCATGCTAAGAAAAAGTTGTGAATAAAGTGATAAAATTACAAGGACAAAGTTGTAATATTACCAGAATGAATGCACAAGAATAAAGTCAGTTTTACAAGAATAAATTTGTATGAGAACAAAGTTGAAATAATACAAAAGTCATAATATTCTCTTACGACTTTATTCTTGTAATTTTGTTTTTTAAATTTTCTTAGCATGGACCTAATACTCAGTAATTTCCTGTACAATTTGGCTTAATTACTGTTCTGAATATGTTGTGCTTTTAAAAAAAAATAAATTATTATTTCTGATTTTTAACACAACATTGAACACCAAACAGTAATTTGCAGAATAAACACAAACTAAAAAATGACAAAACAAAAACCGAAAATAAAACAAAGCAGCAATTATTTCCATAAGTACATGGATGAAAAGTTAGTAACAGAAATCATAGAAAATAAAATACAAATATGTTGTAATTTAAGCAGAATGCCATTTTGAATCTGTATTTTCCAGTTCGCAATCTATTAATGATCGATTAATCGCGTTTAATCTGAATAATCGTTTCCTCCCTCGTCAGTTCATGACTCTGCATTGTGATCAGACACAAAGGGGAAATCCACTACAGTGTTTTCGTTCCCACAGTCGGCGTGTGCTTGGGAGTCCACAATGCGAGTGGGAGAGATGAGAGCCGGGCTTTTGGGAGGTCACTTTTTTCTGCTGCCCACCTTGGCACCGCCGCCTGCTTGTCGTCAGATCAGAGCTTTGCCGTGAACCGGAGGTTGGCAACGAATCCAAGTGGCCGGGGGAGATAAGGCAGCCGCTGGGACATTACAGATGCAGGCATTAGCTGAGAGGAGGCTTGATGGAGAGCAGGGCAAGCTGAAGCCTTTGATAGTGCTGCCGATGTTTACTGCCACCACTCAAGAACCGGGCATCCTCGAAGCGCTTCGGAGACTTCAGGCTCATTCAGACTTGTACTGACACAGGCGTTGCACAATCGCTCCACAAGCAGAGTGATCAGATGTTTGGACGTCGCCAATTCTTTGCCATTTTATTCCTCCTGAGGGGATTCGGCAAGCCTGAACAGATACATAAAATCAAATGACATCGTTTTTAAATATTTGTATGCAATAAATACCTCTATTCATACAAATTTCCCCCTATTCCTGCTGTTTTTTTATTTTTTTCCCCCCATCTTATAGAAGATTCCCATTGGATTGCCCGGCATCCCATATTTTCCGTTCTCTGCTTATCTGACAGTAACAGTGCTGGTCCCCGTCCTGAATCTAACATTTACTGTACCATCCGTCTTTCTCCTAGCTGCCTTCAAGCAGCTCTGCCATTTACTATACGTGCCAAGAAGCCTGCAACCCAAAGAGACAACCGTGAACTGAAAGAGGGAGGGCAATGCTTGACAAAGTGGCTGTCACTCTCCAGTGGTGTTTCTCGGGTGAATAATTCCATGGCTGGAATAATCGCCAACATAATGCGATAACCCACAGTGTTGTTTAATGTAGGACAAGTCCCCATTAATTAAAAGCCTCGTGGTCAACCGGCCAGGCCTAATTCACCAACCTTTTAATTATGCTGACAAATTCCATGTCAGACAGGCTAAAAACTGAAAAGACTCGACAACTCCCGAGCGAAACCATTAAATCTTACCAAGAAGTTTTGGTGTAGTTTCTAGTGCAAACGTCATAATGTAGCTGAAACAGGACAAAAGTAACTTTTCAGTAAGATGTGAGCTCATTTTAAATGAATAATTACTTAATATTGATTAATAAAAGATTTATTAAATGCTTTAGCGTTCCAGCTACATTCACAATGTGCCATACTTTGAAATAATTTTATTTAGACAAACAGATGAAAAACATCCTGATTTTTCATTTAAAGTTAGAAAAGTCATACATTAATTTCTTGTATTTTTTGCCAACTTTTATTTTTAAACTGATAAGGAATTGATTTGTCATTTAGGAGATTAACTTCAAAAACACAAAATCTTACCAAGTGTTTTTGGTCTAGTTTGTAGTGCAAAGTATGAGTGTGCTTGAAATAAGGTAAAACTATCTAATAAGCAACTTTTTAGCAAGAGATAGGACCTTATTTTAAGTCAATAATTCCTTAATGTTGATGAAAAATACTAATAAATTAAATAATGTCACATATTTTAATTTAAAATATGAAAAACAAGTTCAGTTTTCCAGTTTCCATTGTGTTTCTTTTGTTTTCAGTTTTCCACATTGGGTCAAATTGTACCAGAAACCTTCTTAATCAACACAAAGGGTAGCAATTACTTACCATAGTAACTAAATCTGATCAAATCAGCTCCTTTACATAGTTTACTGATTGATAATGAAGAAAGTTTTACACATACTGAGGACTTCAACCCCTAATTCATTTTGTAGACAGGCCACTGGCCTCCTAAATTAAATGCAGTGATGTCTCTTGGTCTCAACCTCAATGCTTCATGGTTCCAAGGTTTCATTTATTATGCTTCACCCACAAATTAACAGGACGTAATTTGAAATTTAATATGGAAAAAAGGGGCTGTGATTCAGGGTCATATTTGGTGTTTGATGAAATACCGTATAATCCATCTTACAGACTTGTCTGTGAGGTCTAATCACGGATGGTCAAGTGGTCTGTGAACTTAAATGTTAAATAGATGAGTACATCTACCAACCACAGAGGAAGTAAAACGAGCAGCGGAGCAGGAAAGATGGGCGAATGTCTGGTACATTTTTATTTTGGCGCCTGGAATAAATGGAGAAAGAACAAACTATCTGTTCTGCAGACATTTTGTTATAGAGGCTATTTAAATGAAACTCACTAAAGACACAAAACTAAACTGACAAAATATAGAACGTTTGTTTGACTTAAGAAACAAGCAAATACCTATATATTTCTAAATTAGCTGTACATTTGAAAAACACCAATACTATCAAGTAATTTTTGCCTAATCGTATCTTAGTACACTTGAAATGAGACAAAACCAAACCGCATGTAACTTTTCAGGAGCTGGTTTTAAGTCAGTAATTCCTTAACATTGATAAAATAGTTCTAGAAACTTAAAAGTTACTTGTACTTTTTATCTTACTTCAGGTGTATTATGACATTTGCACTGGAAACCAGACTGAAGTACTTGGTAGTATTTGGTGTTTTTGCAGTGTAATCATTTACTGAAATGTTTTGGTTTGGTCCAAATGCAGGTTAGTGAACATGTGGTCACATTGGAAAGTCTTCTGGAATACTGTGGTTTCTTTTAGCTTTTTCTAAACTTTGAAAAGTCGTTAACTGAACGCCAACAAATCTGATGATATTTAATGAAAAATGAATTTCTGGGGTAAGTGGCAGAGCTATGGATTGTAAAAAAAAAAAACTCCCTCTGCATTGGCAGATCCTCTCTGCTAGTTTTAAATAGCTTTTTCTGCTGTTTGATTTTATTTCTTAGATTGGAGGATTGAAGAAAGCAGATTACTAATTTAGCAGTTTACTAATTTAACAAATATGGACCACAAGAGCCTGACACATAAAGTGGTCAATGTCTACTCAATGTGGCTAAGAGTGTTTTCACATCTAATAGTCCGGTAAACTCGGTTCGATTGTGGGCAGAAGTTGCAACATTTGCCTTGGTTCTCTTTCACACTGCAGTTGTGTCAAATGAACCAAACTATTTGAAAAACCTACTCCCCTCCTCGCCTGTGGGGGGAGCTGGACCAAGAACCACTGAAGGAAACAACATAAAATAAAACACTGAGCGCAACTCCCTTCATTATTAAATGGAGAAGCATCAGGTTTTAGCGGTTGTAGGATTTCTGTGTTGTCTTTGGTATCTAGTGCTAGCCTCTTGTGTTTGTTTTGGTTGTATTTACCCAGAATTCCTTTCTCTGTAGTCCACTTCCACTTTCTTGAAGTGGTCTCTGGTTGGCATTCACATATTCATTCAAACAGCACCAGAGTTCAAACTGAGACCAAAGTTTTTAGGCGAACCAGAGTTCACTTTTCCGCATTCACACCTCCCTAATTATGAGAATAAAGTCATAATATAACCTGAATAAAGTGGTATTATAGTTCAACTTTATTCTTGTAATTTCTTTTTTGTATTATCTTACCATGACCAGCATGCTCCCTCATAGCATGCCGTATAATTGGGTAGAGATATTTGCTACAGGACCCTTGTGCAGTGCATCAGCAGAGAAGAGGGGAAGTCAGGTTTCTCTCCTGTTGGTCTTTGTACCCAGCGGCAGCGAGGCCAACAATGAACGCTTCCATTAAACAATCAGTGAACAATCTCTGCCGTTTTCAATCAGCGAGATGTTTTGCACTCATCAAAATAATTACCATCCTGACCAGACACTGCTGACTGATAAACAATACAAATGTTATACTGTACGGGGAAAAAATCAGAGCACGAAAGGAAAGAAGTTTGTTTAGGCCTCTTAGATTTTTACTTCAACCGATTAAGTGTGATTCTCCAATCCAAGCAGCTCAACACGGTTTACTACTCTTCACTTGTTTGTTTTCACTAATGCAATCAACCATAAGTGTGCATGGCACAGAAAACAACGCAACGATTTGAAAACAAACAGCATGAATGTAGTTAGCAACCAGCAATGATTGGCAATTATTTGATCATTTGCTGCAGTAAAACTGAGGTTTCTATACGTTAAAAAAAACTAAGTACACCCCTTGTTGCTCAAAAGAGGAAATAGCAGCAGGTTTCTTTAATCAGATTTGTGTTTAAAGAGCTAAAATGTTGAATTTCCATTATTATAAACAAGCTTTGCTTGAATTTTAATAGTTAATTTTTAAGATTTGGAAAGTGCTTGAAATTCAAACTGTGCAGTTTTTTAATGAAGTGAAATCTAACGTTTTATCTAAAGCTTAAATTTGGAAACGTTTTTTTACAGTTGAAACCAGATATTGATGTTTTTCTCTCTGTCTGAAGTTAAATCAGACAAAACTTTTCTTGTTTTAGGTCAGTTAGAATCACCAAAATTATTTTTAGTAGCAAAATGCCAGAAAAAATAGCAAGAACATTTTTTTGTGACTGTCTTTGTATTTTGTGTTTAAACATTTAATTTGAGCAGAAAAATCAATAATTCATGATTTGATCGAAATGTTTCAATGTAATAAATATTATTCATTATATTACATTACGTACATTTATTATTACAAAAGTTGCAGTGACTTAATGATTTTATTTCTTATTTCTTTTTCATTGAACAACATTGTTGAAATTGGGGAATTTGTATATTGCATAAAATTTTGTTATATGTTCGTTTACTTTGTCCCTGTTGCAGAATGTAGAATAAATTATATATAATAGTGAATTTAAACTGTTTTTTTTTAATTATTTTATCTGTGTTGTTTTTATCTCCAAAATTGTGCTGGAAAAGTTAGAAAATTTACTTTTAATTTTACAGTGCGGAAAAACGTACAAATCCTTAACTATCCGCTTTCATTTTGTCATAATCAGGAAAAATGTTTCTTTTGTTGCCTGATTATTTTCCAAACATAGAATTGCAGTGTTTTTCTTTAGCTCTGTGGCACAGCGATCGTTGAACTGTGCCGCTCAGTCTCCTAACCACTCCCCACAGAGCCTGTAAACCATATAAAATCAAAGAAAGTTTCCTTAATGCAGAGCCTATCATTGATTCCTGCAGCAGCTCTGGCGTGTTTTGGCTTTGGTGATGGGAAGGAATTGATTTAGTGATGACCGTATTTCCCCATCGAGTCCTTTGTACACAATTTCTGCTCAAGTGCACAAATTACAGCACGGATGAGAAGGCTGCTGTCAGGGGCAATTGTCCTGGAAGATGAATTTGGAGGGATGCATGCAGCCAGAAGCCAAAATATACTAATCAGGGAACTGAACGATGCCTTAAATCTGGGCTTTTAATGATCTATTGCAACATTATTAGGGAGATGGAGAGATTTTTTCATCTTTTTATTTAATTTTAGAAACTACAATTGGGCGCACAAGTTGAATTTTCTGTCCATTTTCTCTAATCCACACAGGGTCAAATGTTTACATACAACAACTTTATGGGACAATTTTGACTAAAAAGTTGATCAAACTTCTTAAGGCTGCATCTAATAATTATTTTAGTAACTGAATAATCTATTGATTATTCTGACATTTAATCGGATTAAAATATAGACACATTCTGCAGATTTTTTCTAAACTACTTAAACTTTTTCCATACAATATCAGAAGTACATTAGAAGATGGAAATACTGTAAACAAACAATACTTTTCCATTTTTAAATAAGAAATTAAATATTTTATTGCTTAAAGAGTAATATCTTAACCAGGTGATTATAAAAACAGTTTTTGCATGAGTAATTTTACGTAAAATATATTTACATTCAAGGATTTTTATCTTATTTTTATCTTAAATGCGAAACAGATAGATATTATTGTACACTTTTGGCTTAATTATGGCTCTGAATACATTGGTTTATTCAGCAAATGGTATTTTTTGAGTGTGTATGCTCCAGTTTGCGATTAATCGATTACTGAATTGGTTCTCAGTTATTTCAGTAATTGATTAATCACAATCGTTTCAGCCCTAGTGGTTTCATCCCTGACTATTTGTGGTTTAGTATTTACAGATTCCACTTTTTCCTGGATTTCTTTTGTAAAGCATACCCAGAAAAATCCAAAAGAAACTGCAGCTTGAGGAGCTGAAATCCTACTTGACATGTTATTGGCTGCCATCCATAAATTTCCAATAAGTTCTGAGATTAGGACCATTTTATAAACTTATTCCACTTTGTCCATTTTGTTTGTTTGGGATTATTTTCAGGTTCAAACATTCGATTGTGTGAAAGTTTTAACCATCTAACTGGGCCACAGTCTTTCATAAACTATGGATGTTTTCACTCCGGTAGACTCGGTTTGATTGGGACCAAAGCTGCAAAATTAGCAGTTGTGCAAAGAAAGTGACACAAAAACCTCAGAAGACACTGAGCACAACTTCTGTCTTCACAAAATGTAAGCAAAAACAAAGCAGCAACAGATTTTAGAGGTTGTAAAATTTCCTTATGTCGTTTGAAAAGAAACAACTTTTTGGTTGTATTTACCCAGAATGCTGTGCGCTGTAGTCCACTTCCTGCTTTTGGAGCGGTTTCCAGTCAGCTTGGCGTTCACATATGCATTGAACTGATGCCAGAATCTTCCTGATGACCACAGAAAAAGGATTTGTGGTTGAGGTACAACTTATTGAAACATGTTAGTGGTATATGTTTCTATTTTAGAAGAGTAATAAAATATGTTTTGCAGCCAATTCATGTTTTTGAAAACAGTAGAAATAGTAAACAAGCCAATAACACATCAGTTTCATTGTCTTAAGAAATTATTTAACACACATTTTAAAATGAGTTAATTTCTAAAGTTGAGATACTGGATTTATTCTTAAAGAGTTTTTAAACTTCTTCAAGCAGTGGATAAACTGAGAATTCACAGATTCTTCCAGACATCAGTATTGTTCCTGGAACAATTGCTAAGTGCTGATAAACACAGTCGAGTGAGTTTAACCCGAGGCGAAGATCCTGTTTGCTATAAATCTACCAGAAGCCAAACAGGACATTTTATTTTATTTTTTTTCGGGGTTTTTTCAGAACAGCGTCTTGCCACTGGCTCTCTACGCCTGCAGCCATGTCGCCCCGTGGGGAACGTTCTCTCGGGCGACTCTTGCCAATCTCCTACCTGCCTCCGAAATATCCGTGCCAATTTCTAGTTTGCGGTCCAAAATAAGCACAGCTCCTTTTCTGTTCTTGCATCCAGCTCACCTAATTATCCTGGTGCTATGAGGCATGTTAGAATGCTCTCGCTCTGCCAAGCCACTTTCCAACCTGTGCTCTTTAATTGGTCTTCATTATAGAAGGAGCTTGAGGAAACAAGTCCCACGTAAAGACTTAATACGACTTGTTTGTATGCTGCATGCAGGAATGGTTCAGACTGTGTGTTTACAGTAATGCTGCTAATAACATTTAGGAAGAGGAAGCTGCTTGTACTGTCTTTCTCACTCACACTATTGGATAAAAACTGGGAGGTGAGACTGAATCCACAGGCAGCAAGTGATCTGAAAACAACACCTCAGGTTTTTAGGACTGCTGTCAAAACTTTTATCAGATTAATCCATATGCTTATCTTTGTCAGCCTGAAATATGAATATGAATCTTCAAAGGGGATCTATTATGCAAAATTCACATTTCGCACATTTGTGTACTTCCATTTGTGTCTAAAAACAGACCAAGCACTTAAAAAGAAACATCCACTGGCTGTTACCTAGCAACCCCAGTGGAGCTCCGCCCATTACCTGGCAACCCAGCCTGTGCTTCAGCACATTTGGTCAGCTGGTTTTACCTCTGTATGCACTGTACAATGGCTGTTGAAAAAGACAAATGTTTTGTTGTTGACTGACAAAACAGAAACCACTTGGTGCATTCTTGCTAGTTGTGAAGGAGGCACCACTTCTGCTTTTCAAAGATGTAAGGTTACGTAATTGTGTGTCAGTTTGTAGTTGTTTTCACGTGCGAGTGTAAACGTTGCGTTGGGGGGCGTGGCCAGCAGCACCGTACTTGAATTTAAAGTCACAGGAATCCCTAAAACAGCTCATTCTGACTAATGTCTCATTATCTAAGAATGATTTTGTGCAAAGAATTTAATAAAAACGTTTTATATAACCCGTAGACCTATCCTAACCTGTTCAAGGAAGTGTAATAGGTCACCTTTAAAAAAACACAAAACATTTTATCCTCTCTCAAACCAAACATGTCTGAAGATTCTGAATTTTCCAGGTTTGTTCACTTATAAATGTTAACTATAAACTGTTTGTGCTTCTGTCAAACTAATAGTATTTTAGTTAATATAAATGTTACACCTTCTTGATGTACATTTTAAGAATAATCCTTAAGTATTCATTCAGTTTCAAGAATTTTGAATAATTTTGAGTTACGTTCCACAGAAAAACGCATTAAAACAGAACCCTGAAAAGATGAGGGTCGACTGTAAATATCCGTTTTGTCGTGAAAACACCTTGAGATCTGACACCACCAGTTGGATGAACTAAAGAGCATAAACTACATAATACAAGTCCTTTGTTCTTCCTGTTTGGTTTAAAAAAAAAACTGCAACAAATAAACAAAATCAATGTTTTAGGAGAGCAAATGGAAAATGTGGGAAAGGTCTTTCTATCCAATCTATCAGGTCAAGAGTTTCATCCTTGAAAATAACAGTAAAGCAATAAAGCAGAGCCGAAAGAAGAAAAAAAATAACCCGACACGGTCATGAGTCGTCTTGAGGTTCAAATAGAAAAACATAATAATAAAAAAAATGGAGAACCGCTCCGTCCGCGGTCATATTCCGAAACACACGCTCAACAAGAACAATTACTTCATCCCAAATGGCGATTTCTCCCCTTTCTCCGGCTACTGTACCGCTTCCATTTGTTCTAATTATTAGAGGGTTTTACAGAGTAATTGCTTTTGGATCAGAGGAGCTGAAACATCAAAAGGTAATTCAGACATTCTCCACACCCCACAATGAGGAGTATGCATCGACCACAGCGAATAACAAGAAATGAAACCGTAGAAAATGATGTGATTGGATTGACCTTCTGAGTTAGAGCACGTCTGTGGAAGCTCCACTCAGTCACTCATGAGTGGGTTTTAGCTCCTGCAGCATCCACAGCAGCCATTATTGTAATAGTATGCATTACTGGCATTCAGTTCCTGTTTTGACTCAAACCTTGACCTTTACGGCCAATTTTCCACATATACATCGGACATAGGTGTTGTTTTCTTATACGGATATATTTGGTGAAATGTCAGCAACAGTTGGGGTTATAGGCATAATGTATATAAATCAGATGCATTATCTGAGAAGAAAAAGGCAGCAGAATTCAAATAAATCCCTAAATAATTTGAGTTTTTGCTCCTCATTTAAAATCCCCGAGAGGCTGGAATGAATGTTAGTCACTTCCCCAAAGTTTCACTATTATCCAGACGCACAAAAATGAAATGCCATTTGAGGCCATGTACTGGAAATTAGTTTTCAAAACTGTAAAATGATGAGCAGCGGTAAGATGCTGGAGGGAAGGCCCTGATTGGCAGGTCTCAGACCAGCGCTATCAAACCCAAACTGCTGGAGAGATGTGAAATCCCAGACCCATGGGGTGGATAATAATAGTTCTGGTGCAAATATTAAAATACCGACTAAACCATAAAGGAGATGTTGATGTGCTCTCAGCGTGCGCTACAAAAATTCCTCTGTTAATGCGGTTTTTCTGAACATGAATTATGAGTTTCTCTATAAAAAATCATCCATCATTTGTTTTTAACATAAATTTAACTATAAACGTATTCAATTCAAGTTTAAAAATGTTTCATTTATACCAACAAAACATGAAATGTAACGAGTGCCTTCATGGAGTTGTTGTGGATAAGAAGAAACTCCGGTAGCAGTCAGTGTCGCAACGACTCTGGAGAGGCCTCTGACTGAAGACTTGCTTTTTTTCTTTCTTTTATTTGGATCTGCATTGGTCTCCACTCCTTGCATCTACTCCACACATTCAACATAAACAACTAAAGATACATAACACCTTTATTGGGCTACACTGAGTGACTTATCGCCGGAACAAACTTATTTACATGTGGTTTGTTTTATTGCACTTCTTAATTAATAGTACGATGGAGTATTAAGGCCATAATAAGACAAATGAAAAATAAAATTACAAGAATAAAGTGATAAAATTATGAGAATAAAGTCATATAAGAATAAAGTTGAATTAAACGAGAATAACATGGTAATTATACCAAAGCAAAGTCATTATTTTGCGAGAATTAAAGTTGAAATAAACACAAATAAAGTGGTAATGATGCAAAAATAAAGATCATCATTCTTGTAAAACAACTTTTATCCTCATATTATTTTGATAATATGAGGATATTATCAAAGAATTGATAATTCTTGCAATATGACTTTACTCGTAATTTTATCAAAATGTTTTTTCTTAGCACGGCATTAATACTATTATATATTATATTTTCCTGTACAGTTTTAGTGCTTTGAATGTGTTCTTCTTTTGGCAAAAGACCTTTTAACTAATTTTATTCCTTTATTGTCTTGTTTCGTACGACATTAGCCGAATATTGGTAAAGTTTTACCCACATTTGTAATGAAAACTTGTCTTCTTGTTGGCGCTCAGCAGGATCAGAAAACCTGAATGCTGAAATCTGCTGTGAAAGCCACTAAAATCACAAACTGTCACCGCTGTAATGTATGCCACTCTCAGCCGAGGCCAATTGACGGCAGGAAAAGCGAACGTGACATTATCTTACTGAAACTCGGACCCCGGTACCAGACGTACATCCGTGCTCCGCGGTGTTAATGTAAAACTCACTCTGACATTTATTTAAAATCCAATTTAGCTCAGGTGCTGCGGGGATATGGAGTCTGGATGGAGTTTTGTGTCGGCTCTCTAATGAAGGAACCAACGCTGGAAAACTTAGAGCCTGATGAATATGAGCAGATGTCAGAAAGTGATCTGACACATATTCCATCAATTTGGCCGTGTACCTGCAAGGAAATAAAATGTCTGAATAACTCATTTGGTAAACAGAACACCTTGTGTGGCACCTCGATATTCTATCAAACCGGGATGGGAATGGCTCGCTGGTTGTACGTGCGTCTGACTCTATATGCATGTGGGTAATTTTCAATATGATGGTATTTGGACAGTCTGAATTAGAGAGTAATGCATATCCAATTTTGTTCAATTTCATCCAATTTTACTTGTTTGTCAATTTGCTCCTGGAAAGAAAGGTTGAGATGCAACCGTCAATTTGCCTTCGGAGGAGCCATGAAATGGACATTTTATGAAAATATCCGGAAATATTTACATTTAGCTTACTTCATTGGTATTTTATAACACAGACCAAAGCTAAGTAGTGCATAATTGTGGAATGATACAGTTTGAAACCTTTTTTTTTTCCTCACTGTTTTAAGTTAAATCAGACTAAACGTCTCTAGTTTTAGATTATTTCTAAAAAATTATTTCTATTACATGCCACAATAACGAGAGAGACTTACTTTTTAATGCCTTCAAAATCAGAAGTTAACATACATTTCCTCAGTATTTGGTGGCATTGCCTCCCTCAAACCACATGTGCAATAATGTAGACAAAAACAGTTTATTATACTGTATATCACAAAAACAGCAGATTTGATCCACACAAAGCCCAACATGCATGATACAACACACACATGCATAGCCTACCTTGTTTAAAATGTATTTACAAGTTATACTAAATAGTCAAGACCGGAAAGTAAAGCCTACCTGTGTGATGCAGGGGAGGACGAGGACGGAGATTCCCAGGTTCAGGTGACATGTCTGAGTCTTCCAGAGGAGGTGAAGCAACAATGTTTGCTTAATTTCAACTCTTTTGGTTTAACTGTTTAACCCGCAGTCTTAGTGCAACGTTTCAGAAGAGCGCAGCAGATGTCACGGTCGGCTCTTCAGTTTGAGAAAACAGAAAAATAGCTGGTAAAACCTACGGGGGGTTCAAACTCCACTTATTCATTTTTAGCTAGCTTCAGTGTATAGTTACATCCAGTTTACAAAAACACGACAAAACAGAACTGGTGGAACTGGGTCAAATTTGTTGGCCGAATTAAACCCTTTTTTTCTCTTTTTTCTTAAGCTAAACCAGACTAATTTTCTCTCACTTAATTAATTTAATTAAATGGCACAATAATGAGAGAGAGAAGGAATCAGAGGTTTACTTTTTAATGTCTTCAAAATCAGAAGTTTACATACATTTCTTAAGTATTTACTTGCATTTTCTTTGTACTTTGACTTGGGTCAAACCTGTTAGTTTGCTGGAGTTCTGCATTTTATTAAGCGTTTTTGTATTTTCCACAATTCTAGCGTTTTTGCTTAAAGATGCACCATCTTTTGCTCAAATGATCCTGCAGTCCAAAGAATAAAGGCATATTGTTAGAATATCACTTTTTCCCTGTAGGGTTTTGACTCCTGTAATATTATGACTTTATTCTTATATTATTCAAACTTTATTCTCAGAATTTTTTTACTTTCATCTTGTAGGAGTTCTCGTAATATTACGACATTATTCCCTGAATCTTATTTTTTTATTATTTTTCTTAGTGTGGTCCTAATACTTGGTCAAAATAAATCAACATTTTTAAATACTTTAGCACGGCTGATGTGGTTGGAAATCCAATAATTATAGTAAGTCACAGTTTATTTATATTTCACATTTGCAACAACCTCAGCTGACCAAAGTGATTCACAACTATCACATCACAGGCAGATACATTATAAAACAGAAAATTAAATTAAGTTTGGTAAAAAAATAAGAAGAAAATACCAAAAATAAACTTTATTTTGAAAGGGACAATG
This sequence comes from Brachyrhaphis terrabensis, assembly GCA_903067065.1. NCBI lineage: Eukaryota > Metazoa > Chordata > Actinopteri > Cyprinodontiformes > Poeciliidae > Brachyrhaphis > Brachyrhaphis terrabensis. The sequence goes on from CAEGAG010311381.1 coordinate 62,194, forward strand.
TAGAGCTCAAACATAATTGTCACCAGGTTATAGCATAAGCTAATTCACATCTGCAGGCCCATTGCTGCCATTGAACTATATAACATAAGTGGACTTTTCTGCCCTGATTGCCAATTGACTTTCCCCAGATGAAGCCTCATAGAAGAGGGCACCATCAACAATGGAGGCCAGATTTTCAGACACAATGTGGCTGATTTCCTCAGGACAAAACGCCAGAATTGGTTGACGTCTCTTTAAGCCTTTCGATGTCTTTTTTTGAAGAGGTTTTGTGAGAAGCACGGCTAATTAAATTTGCTTCGCAGGCAGCGTGTGACTGCTCTGCATTCTGCGCTGATATGTTTGTGTACCAGCTGACAAAAACTCAATGCTTCAGCGTCTCGGTAATGAGAGAAGGTTGTATGAAACGTATGGCTGGGCGTTTAGATTCACTGTGATGCAGTGAACATTACTGGGACACACTTTCAGAAAGTCAGTCAGATGACAAATGATGAGAGTAAAGGTCATAATGCTGGTTCATTTTAAAGACGGGGGGAGTTGGAAGATACTTTACTCACAGATTCAGATGCAGTTTTACAAAAACAGAATTCATCTCTGATCTTTGAATCTAAAACGCTTCAATGTTTTAGATATGAAGGATACAGACACATGAAATCTAGACTTCCAGATTTAAAGCTTTTAAAGTTGGTTGGTTGGTTGGTTGGTTGGTTGGTTGGTTGGTTGGTTGGATGGATGGATGGATGGATGGATGGATGGATGGATGGATGGATGGATGGATGGATGGATGGATGGATGGATGGATGTCCTGATTAAATGATGGACGGATTGAAGGAAATTTGACTTCCTATTTTGACCTACTGAAATTGGGTCTCTGTCTCTTTAAAAATCTTCTGCTCTTTCTGACCCTTCACCTTCAGGACGTCATCACAACAACTTTTCTCCATCAAGTCGATTACAATCGTTCCAAAGAAAGTTGGATTTCTTAGGAACTTAAGTCCTGAGACTTTCCACCAGCTGTTTGCTAATTGTTGCTGCCACTAGTCTAGAGGAGCTAAGTGACACGAGGCTTTACTTTGAGAGTAACTGAAAATCAAGCATTTCTTAAACATGTTAAAGAATCAAAGCAACACTCCAGGTATATTTTTGATAAAATAATAACGTTCTAACACAATATAAAGCTGAAAAAAAGTTGATTTTTACATAATAACGCCTCTTTATCCACCAAATAAACTCAACTACTTCCTGTCCCTCAGGATAAGGAACGTCAAATACCAAAAGTTGATGACATTGGTTTGCGTTTGTTTATGCAGTGCCTCTAAAGCCACGAGTTCTTGAGCATTATGAAGGTCGTTGCACTCCCACTGAAGTGTACGTGAGAGACCAAAGCATCTTGATAATGTGAGCGTGTGGAAATGTTCACAGCAGAGGCTAAGAAAAGGTCACTTTGACAGAAGAGAATTAGAAAAACGACAGAAATGTCAGGAGGCAGTTTTATTAAAATGTCAATATTTTACTATATCACTTCAAGCAGGTCATTGAGATAAGACCTTTATGCTGTGTTTTTCTGACTTTCTGCCAAATTCTGGCATTTTCTACAAGGAGAACGACGCAGTCTCATTATATTTTGGGGAAAGAAGGAAATATGCTTTTCACTTCGAATGCACTGCCCTCCAAAAGTTTTAATGAACTTTTTTTGCTCTGTGTCTCACAACAATTGCAAACTACCGCATACTTTTTTGGGATTTGATTTGATCTCTTTGGAAAAACTCTTAATTATAAATAGTAGTGGAGCTAATAAATGTTTTCCATGAAAGTCATTAATAAATACTTTGTACAATTGCCTTTTGCTGCAGTTACATCAGTGGTTTGGGTTCCAACTTTGCACATGGACAGGAGGAAATTTTTGCATATCGTGTGCAAACAAGATATTTCCATATATTCTTTTAAAAAAACATATTTTAATGATTTCAGTACATGGATGCGGAAGAATTTATCCACAGCTTGTCTGGACCCCTTCAATAAAGATAAAACTGGTCTTGAAACAAGTCAGCAAAAAATTAAGAATATAAACTAGAAAAAATATATTTTTTTCCCACTATGTGTGTGTTTTTATTACATGTAATGGCAGCTAATTTTATGCTTAGCATCTTTGCTAGCTTTGAAAACGTTTAGCCCACTTTGCTGATAAACTCTGAACTGATAATTTACTTCATTCTTTAAGTAGATGTTTATATTAATGCTCTTATTTTGAAGTGGGTTTATATTGTGAAAGAAGCTGTTCTGTTTCTTTTGCCCCAGTAACGTTACATGAAACATACAGGAACAAAACAAAGTTTAAACATAAATAAAATACGTAAGGGGATTATATAGTATATAGTAGACTTTCAAATGCAGAAATAAATAGAATTGAAATTAGCATGTTAGCATTAGCTTCTGCTAAATACTGTGTGGGTGCAGTCCTGTAGCGTTAGCTTAACAGAACTAATGTTTGATTAGTTCTTTAAGGTTAGCGCTAAAGCTTAGCTTAGCGCTTAAATTAATTAATGTTATAACTTTAAAAGTGCCAGATAATTTCAACTCTGATGACTAATATTTTTAAAGGGCTATTTTATTTACACATACTTTGTAATTAATATTTTTCTTTTTTATTTTATTTATTTTGTTGGTGGAGTTGAGGGGTTACTTAAAATATCCTCTCATTAACACATTTTGTAAATGTGTTATTTACAAAATTAAAGTTTATTGGGGGTTTTTTTTGGAGTAAAAGTAAAAGTAGCAATACTTCAACAGATCTTTACTCAAGTAAAAGTGAAAAGTCCAATAAATTACTCAAGAGTTAAAAATTATTTGGGAAACAAATTATTGAAGTACTAAGTAACTGATCACATTATCAAACATTTAATATTTAAAAATTAAATAATCATCAGGACCAAAACATAAAATTAAGTGGAAATTTTGTTTTTTAAGGTCCAGAACGACAATAATTCATATAAGTAACAAAAAATAACAAAATTCAATAAAAACTTATGAAATTTCAACAGAACCTGCAGGTGTGAGTCTTTGTCTTGATTTTTGTTTAAAACATGTTTGTTTCTCATTCAGTGGGTAGAAAATCCAAAAATTTTACTCAAGTAAGAATAGAAATACTTTATAATAAATTTACTCAAGTAAAAAAAATAATGCAACTAGTTTCTACCCAACTCTGCTAATATTGATATATTACTTACAGTTATAACTATAAACAGACAAAAATACTAAAGTAGTGATGTTTCTGCTGCTATATTTGTGTTTATATGATACATGATGAAGTTCCGTAGATTCCTGCCTACATTAGCAGGATTAGGTAGCTGCAATACCTTTTGACATCCATCATCTATAGTTTGTCTTTTCCAGTTTAGAAATAAAATATTTCCTTTGTTTTGACTTTCTGTAAATTAAGCTTTAAACAGGAATAAACAATGAAGAATCTCTGCTAATTTGGCCAAGCAGGAGTTTGGATATGTACCGCTCAATAAGTCACGCTTAACTGCATCTGATAAATAATAGATCATATTCCATCATTGAATGAATCCAATCACATTAAAGGATAACAAGAGGAGCAGGGGAACAGGTGAGTGGGAAGAGGCTCAATTTCATCCTGCAAATAAGTGCGAGGCGAACAGCTGGGGCCTCAGCAAGTGGTTACATCAAGACTGACAGCTGCCAGATAGCTTTCAGAGCTGTCAGAGGCAGCCGTGACCTCACATGTCTGCAGACTGATATGTGCACGGGGGTGGCGGCCATGTCAAGGTCAGAAATACTTTGCTTTTATTGTTGGGCTTTGCTTTCCAAAAGAAATTCTCTGACGTTTGGTTTGAGAAGCTGGAAGGTACGACGGAGCGTTGGCTCCTCGCTAAGAACATTAGTACTGTTTAATATTCAAGAATTATTCACTTAAAATATAATTTAAAAAATATATATATATTTTGATAAAAACTTGTAAGTTAGTTTTCTTTTTTCAAGTGTTAGATATTTGCAATAGAAACTAAACAAAAATACTTGGTAAGATTTTTCGTTTTTGGGATATGATTCTTGCTGATTAAGATCATAATTCGATTGTTATGTAGGCTTTCCAGATGCTAATAAGTTGTAAAACAAAAAAACAATACCGTGTTGCCATGGTTACATAGCATAACAACTGTCCAGATAATTGTCCACACCTGCAACACCTCAACTCTGGAAAACTAAAAGTCTAACCAATAACATTTGTTCACGCTGACACGCTTCAACCCGTCACAAGCGAAAACTTTTAAAGTTATTTAGGGCATAAAACAAGAGAGGAAAAAGTTATCTCCGTAGCGACGGTGGGTCAGCTGTGTCCCTAAACGCACCACGTTTCCCAACCGGTATGAAAAAGCATTTCACAACATGATATTTCACTGTCTCTGGGGACAGACAAAATTGGGTGAACAACAGAGGGGGGAAAATGGTTAGTAAATGTCACTTTAGTGCTTTGGTAACCCAGGCTAGGATTAATGTCAGTCTGAGTATAGGGCTGCCGTCTCAGAAAGAGAGAAAGCAGACAGCTTTCAGACAAATGGTACACACTGTCGACAGTTGAGAAATAAATCTCCCAGCGTCTTCAGGCTCTCTGTTTTAGAAGTTTGTCACAGTCTCTCAGAGAGAAGCTCCAATTATTTCACCCTTTCCATCCAAATCTTTGACATCACAAACACAGCGAGACTTTTAATGTTCATTGTTACAGTTAGTGGGCTAAATTAGAATTATTTAGGGCTTTAAACTGAGCTAAGTCACTTAACAGTTCTTAATGAGAATATGTCAACACAAATAGATTGTTTATTTTGAGACATTTAAATGTGTCATAAATTCAACTGAAGTAAGAAAAACTGACTAATCGACCATCTAAGTATGGATATTTGGTTTGTGGTTTTGTTTATGGATTAATTTAAGGACAGAGGGATGAATGATTAGTTAATGGACCAACCAATGGATGAATGAAAGGTTTATGGACTGATCGATGGATGATTGGTTGAACAATGGATGGCTGGTTGATAGGTTTACTGGATGGATGGATGGATGGATGGATGGATGGATTTTATCCAGAATTAAAAAGTTTTGCAGTTTCTCTCCAACACTTTAAAGAAACATCAACTTAAATATCAGTGTGGATTGAATACAATGATGTGAAAAAGTGATTTCTAATCAGGAAGGGGGCAAACATGTTTTTTTCACACCACTGTACAAAACTAATTAACAACTCAAATAAATGATTAAAATCTCAGAATTACCCACAGCGATCCCCATAATGACTGAAATAATGATAGAAATCGAGCTAAATTAAGACATGATTTATCATTTTTGGAGAAACTATGAATTCACGCAGCGTCTTTAAACCAGCCGACATTTCTGCATCGCGTCTCAGGAGTACGGTGGCCGACAGGTGCAAATGCGCAGCAAAAGAGAAAACATGCAAACAAAAAAGAAAACACCCCCGAATGAAATGCAGCAAACAAAAAA
>CAEGAG010311396.1:0-11609 GCA_903067065.1 Brachyrhaphis terrabensis
CAATCCGGATTCAAACTGACGAGCCCCCATTTGTCACGCCCTGCTCGTAGGGAATGACAAAGATGGGAGACGGACGAGGGCGATCATAAAAACAATCATTTATTTGATCCAAAATGGGCTCCGGGACCACAGGACAGCCAGTTAGAGAGAGCGTGGAACCAACGCGGCCTGCTTCGGTCTGGTCCAAAGGCCAAAAACCAGACAGAAATGACTGACTGGATGTCAGTATATAATAGCAGCCCGGTGTGTTCAATTAGACCCTCTTCCTGAAAGGAACAAAAGAAACAAATATTGACTGACGACCCCTACTGGACAGGAGGGGATCGTCACAGTATGCAAGTGCATTAAACAATATAGCTCAGTGGACTCTGAATCAGAAGGCTACAGGTTTGATTCCGGGTTGAAACACATATTAAAATCTGCTGGATCGGGCAAGGAACCCATGATAACTGCTTGCAGTTCTAGTTTTATTTGATTGTTTTAGTCTTTTAGATGGCAGTAATGTTTTGCCCGTTTGTGTGACAGATCACCGGGTCGACTTGTGCGGTCTGGCAGACATCAGTTACATTTCAGAAACGCTGGATAAGCTTGTAAGTCAGTTTTGTTTCTACAAAATAAAGTTTAGTCTTTTAATCTATTCATATTATGAACTTTCAAGGTTTTCACTGTAAATTTGTACTTTTTTAACTTCAGAATCTTGTTGATTTGAATGGACAAGGCAGCCAGAAGTTTACGGGTAAGGACTAGATAAGTGATAATGTATTGATTAATTGATCACTTGTTGAGCTTCATGCTAGTTCTTCAGGAACAGAGGTGATCCTTTGAATACTAAATATAGAACTGGAATTTTATTGAGTCATTGCTCACTAATATTATTTACAGAATGATTATAAAAGCATTAACCAACGTAAAAACAAAATATAACATCTTACAATCAAGGATGGTTTCACTGTTCATTTATTTGAGAAGACATGATTTAAACTTAAGTCAATTTTATATTGTGTTGTAACATAACATAATTTGTAAAATCTGCACACATGGAAGACGTTTTAGGATATTAAGTTGGAGAGTTGTAATTTGAAAGCCCTGCAGACTTTGTGTTCAAAATGTTTGAGATTCATGTTGCATTACTCATATTTTTGCCATTTTTTGGATCAACCATCTAATCGGTTGTTTTTCCAAACTTTCTTTGTTTTGTTCTGTGCAGCCCAGCTAGTAAAGCCCAATAAAGGTTCCATAATGCCAGTGAAGAAGAGGAAACTGCCCGACTCTGAAGATCACGGGCACAAGTGTAAAATTACCAGGTAAGATTTATTTCCCATAATGTCTGAATTTAGACATATTTTTTGTGCCTTTCCTTCATTTGTGTTGGAAATAATGGTGGAAAATTTCACTGAGTTTATCAAATAAAGAATTTATTATCGCTGGAACCAGCATTTAGTTTCATACCTCTCTAATCTTACCGAGCATGGAGAACCAACATCTAGTTTTATACTTGATATTGGAGCAAGAAAAACTCCTTTTAGTTTACTTACTAATCCAGAACAAGAATCAAACATGGAAACCAACATTTAGCTTTATGTAAAGCTAAATGCAACAAAACAAGCAAACTTCAGATCCAGAGAAACCTCTACTACTTTATAAACTATCAACTGCTTATTCTTATTAAACATGGGGAACCGGGGGCGTGCTGTGGTGGCGCAGGGGTTTAGCACGCCCCATGTTTGGAGGCTCTAATCCTCGACGCGGACGTCGCGGGTTCGGCTCCCGGTCCCGACGACCCTTGCCGCATGTCTTCCCCCCCCCTCCTCGCCCCTCCTGTCAGCCTACTATCGCAAAAAGTGCGAGCCACTAGCGCCGCAAAAACTCTTCGGAGAAAAAAAAAACATGGGGAACCGATATTTAGTCTTGTACTTTTTGTCTTTCTTTTGGTTTTGTTGTTTTGTTTGTATTTCCTTTTAATTACATACATAACATTACCTTTTTAGTGAAGTTTTAATTTGTTTTGGGTGTCGTAGCTTTCCTCGTCCTCAGGTCCGTGGTGTGAAGCCAAGCGGCGCTGAAAGGCAGTTTTCCGGTAAAAAGTGCCTGGCTTGGTTCCACAAGTACGCCGGCCCTGAAAAGATGGTCGGCCCGGAAGCCATGGAGAAGTTCTGTGACGATATCGGAGTGGAACCAGAGAATGTGAGTCCGGCTGTCCGACGTGGATCCTGCTTACCAAAAAACAGCTGGATCATCTCTGTCTCCGTTCACCTTCCTTCCAGATTATAATGTTAGTTTTGGCGTGGCATCTAGGAGCCTCAAAGATGGGATACTTCACGAAAGACGAGTGGCTCAGTGGGATGACAGTACTACAGTAGGTGCTTTTTAATTCACCGGTTTGGCTTTGGTTGGCTTCTGATAAATGCAGCTGCTGCCGCTTTGTGTTTCAGATGCGACTGCACTGAGAGGTTGCAAAGCAAACTCGATTACATGCGCAATGAGCTCAACGACGCCACAGCTTTCAAAAATATCTACAGATACGCTTTTGACTTTGCCAGAGTAAGTGTTTGTTTATTATGTCAACTCATTTTACATCCAACTGATTTTAGTTTGTTACTATTCTGTAGTTTAACCTGCTAGTGGTTTTATTACATGATATTTTTTATTTCAGTCTAAACTTATAAAGCGAGAAGAGTTAAAATGAACGGGGCGATTCTTTTAGCACATTTTCATTCGCTTGTCTGAATGCTTTGTTTAAATAAAACCTTTTAAGTCTTTATTAAAACCCCCCCCACAATTTTAAAATAAATTTTCTCTACTTTTGCTTCTGATATTGATCTCTATCAGACCCAATATTTAAAAAGTATATATATATATATATGTCAGTATCTGTGACAATGAGCCAGATCCATTCAGTCTAATTCTATGCTTTATTATTTATTTTACATTTTAGATAGATAGATACTTTATTGATCCCCAGGGGGAAATTCAAGGTCCCAGCAGCTTAAGACATTACACACAACAGACACTACAGATCACACAGTATATTATAATATTTGCATAAAGTTGATGGACTATGCAGAGGAGTCCTCTTAACTCCTACCCTTTTATTTAGGATTCCTAATTTCACTTTCTGAACCATTTGAAAAAGTTTGTTGCAGGTTTTTTTGTTGTCTTTTTTTTTTTTTTTACCAAGATAGACAAGCTATTGTTTTTGCCCGTTTTAGTTTATTTATTATTTATTCTAAATTAGCTGTTTTACTCCTCATCACACTGACTGAACAAATTAAAGTGTTTTTTACACGTTTGGCTAAGTTAATGAACATATTGGTGAATCTAAATGTGCAGGTGCAGAGTTGTCAAATAAGTTTGTAATTAAATACATTTATGTCTGTGTTTAAAAGAAATAACATTTTAATTTAATTCAGCTGTTTTTCTGCATTGGCCTGGTCAATACTAAACCGCAGATATAAAGTGGGTCGGTGTGTCCGGTCACCTGCTTTTAGTTCACACATCGTCTGACTGGAAAGGTGAAACAGAGCCATGTTGCATTTAGATTAAATGGGTTATAACTTGTCTTTATGTTCACTAATACCCATAATGGTGGGGGGAAAAACCCCATTTTGTTCTGTAAATTTGACTTGATTTTTTTCTTCTTCTTTTTCTTAAATTTTTTGGTAATTCTAAGAATTCATTCAATATTGTTGATTTCACATTTGGGAGCAGAAATTGATAAATATTGTTGATAAATTAATTGCATGATTAATTAAAATGAGCTGAATAATTTAAATTCTGATTATTTTTTTAAGAGGATGAACTTGCATTATTATTATGGAAGATATTACTTGAAAATACTCTCATTTACAATAAATAATATAGTAATTATTATATAAATATTATTGCTCATCACAATAATTTGAATATTTTTTTTATCATGACAGGCCTGTAAATGTTAGTTTTGAAGTGATGTGCTCAGTTTTCTTAAAATGAAACGTCACCTTGTCGCCCCTGTTGGCTCAGGTGAGGGGGTTAATTGTAACTCAGTTAATCGGGTTTGTCTCTGTTGCTAGGATACGAACCAGAGGAGTTTGGACATGGACACGGCTACATCCATGCTGGCTCTGCTGCTGGGCAGAACCTGGCCTCTCTTTCCCGTCTTCCGCCAGTTCCTGGAGGTAAACTACCCTCAATCTAAACGCCTGTAGTTTGTAGGACGAGTAGTTTATCTTCTCAGAATGATGAAAATGTTTCTGCTGGACACTTTGGCTCAACTTTCCTTTGTAGACATAACCGGACAAGATAAGACATCAGCCTGTTGGATAAATCAGACATTGTGGAAGGTTATTTCAGATGGCGCAGGCTCTAAAAGTTATGTTTTGTTTTTAACCTGGACTGTCTTTTAAAATATTTTTCTCAACAATGACGCCTTTTGTTCTCTTTCACAGCAGTCAAAGTACAAAGGCCTGAATAAAGACCAGTGGTACAACGTTCTGGAGTTCAGCAGGACCATCAACACCGACCTCAGTAACTACGACGAAGACGGAGCCTGTGAGTATCTGAGAGGCTCACCTGTAGCACAGAAAACAACTGAAAGAAGGAAACAAACTATTTAAATATATATTTAAAAAATAAGAGTATTAATATTTGGCATAGAGAGCTCCAAATTCTGAGTTTCTAACTTAGTGATAATTTTCCAGACCATTATTGTTCAAATCTATTGCAGGTTTTTAAAGAACTTTATAAATATTCAAATATTCATTTTTGCATGTTCACTCATTTTGTTGTAGTATTATTACAACAGTTTGTTCTTTGGTTTTTCAGTTTCAAAATAACCACAAAAAATGAGAAATTGGTTGGCTTTCTTGTTTTAAAATAAAATTAGTAAAACAATCAATTCCACAACTAAAAAAGGTTTAATTTTTTATTCAAATTAAAAATACATCTATTTTTATAATCTCCTGTCTTTCTTCTTCCTTTGTCATTTCTGGTGTCGCTGCATGTTAAATAATATTGTTGCTTAATAGCTGAAGCAAAGATCAAACAGTTTTGTTTTTTAATTATTTAGATTTTACGTTTTATTTCTTTATTAAAAATATATTTTAAAAAACCAACATTTTCTTTTTTCTGTTTTGTTTTGAAACCAAAGAACAAACTGTACATGGATTTGTTTGGCAGTGAGACAAGAGGAAACTACGCTAAAGTTGTGGGATGTTTTCTGCAACATCAGTAAAATCACTGTAAATTGTGGGATGATAGAAAACTGTTAACTTTCTAAAGATTTTTAAAACTCTGTCCTGCCACCATAAATGGGGAAAATGAGCAGGTTGAAAGCACAGGCTTTAATTTTAATTTGTCAAATCGCCGTTGGGAACCTTTTTGATTTTATTTGGATGTTTAAAACAAAACGCAGTGACTGTGCAGATGTTTGTTTCCTGCAGGGCCCGTGCTGCTAGATGAGTTTGTGGAGTGGCAGAAGGCACGGCCGGCATCGCAGCGGACGCCGTGCATCGCCACTAAAAGGGAAGGAGAGCGAAAACTACCTACAGAGACGACGCAGCTCTGACATGGTCTCACCAACACGAATAAAACCGTACATAACACAAAAACGTGGACAGCAGAATCGTCACTGTGGACTCTTTACTCCTCACCTCCAGACATCGTCTGATAAACTGCTGCTGGGAATCCTCCCTCTCAGTAGAAGTTACTTTGTTTTCTTAGTGTTGATTTGGAGAAGAACGCATGGAAACAAAATGAGTGGAAGGAGATGTGACATTGTTTCACTTTTCTTGTTTAGATGTTTTCACTGTTATTAAAAATGAGATGAAAATAACAAGATGCTTCTCCCTAAATGTTGAAACATGAAGTTTTATTACAACCAAGCTTGTGCAGCACACTAATCTGAAATACATCCTGGAAAATATTCATCTATAATTTTACATCCTTCAATTAGATGGGACTTAGTCGGAAACTACAGTTAAACTAGAATACTCCTTGAAGAAATGTAGTTTAGTCTTTGCACTTTAAATTATTTCAAAATAACTTCATTATGTGATCTTTAAATCCTGTTTTACAGCTTTTGGATCAGGGTGTACAAACTTTTTGCTCTGTGAGCAAAAATCACCAAGTTGAAGCTTTTAGTCATATTTTTTCCCCAGTTAAAAAAATGTTAAGTTTTATTGTAAATTAACTTTTGTGATTTAAACATGCAATATTTTTTCGAGAACAAAACAGAATTTATTGTAGTTTCTGAAAAGGGTCTTTAGATTTCATTTAATCATTTAGGTTTAATTGTTTAGGGAGTACAAATATGTTTAAAAGCAGATATAAATGGGGAAAAATATTTACTGTGAATACTTTGTCAGTAGCTGTAGTCAGAATCTGAAGAGAAAATTAGATGTTAATCCTGATATTAATATGCTTTTAACAAACAAAAAACTTTCAATATTCTAAACATTTTAAAACTCTTAATTTTACTTTCTTATAGTAAATTTTACTTTTCAAATTGAAATTTTCTGTTTCAAAAGTAAATTTTTCTGAGAATATTCTCAAAATTTCAGAGTTTTCTGGCAAAAATGTACTCCTTTTTTCTATCTACAATAGTCCTGATACGCCATCATATGATTGGTAATCATATTAAAGCAAATATGTGGGCATATTGGCCTGTTATTGATAGCAATTATATTGCGCGGGACAAATGTCCGTTTTTCCATGAACACACACAAAAACACTTTTCTCAATCTCCATTTTATTCTGATCTTTTTTCATAAATAGTTGTGATATTAAACTGAGCTTTTTTGTAAGTGAAAAATCAAAACATACAGATATATACATTTTCAGATTATATATATATATAATTTTTCTGGCTATGTGTGATTTTATTTTATTTAATTGGCTATGTGTGGTTTAGGCCTCAAAATTTACGTCGCCTCCATTTTGCGCGACCTGATCCGGAAGTATAATCCGTACCATCAAATAATTTGTGCATGTGCTAATAAAGGAAGGCTAATTTTATTCCTTTTTTCTTTTTGTATGTCATTGTTGTAAAAATAACGTGATAATGATTTAAACAGAATAACACGAGTCTTAAATGTCCATGTGGAAGTGCTGCTTCTCCTCCTCTGGCTCGGTCCGCTCCATCGGCCCCGTTCCGGCCGCCGCCATGATGGCGTTCAGGCGGGTCAGAGACCGGGAGCGCTGCCTTGGCCTGGGGGCCGGTTCAGGAGCCTCCGCGTCCGGGAGGTGACCGTATCGCTGGCCATCCTCGTCGTATTGGTACAGGCGGATAACGCGGCTGCGGCGCCGGGGAGAACCGGAAGGCGGGTCTTCTCCTTCGGGCTCAGCTTCCGCTTTGACGCTCCTCTCGTCGTCTGTTCCTGTGGATTCCTGCTCCAACTCTTCACTCCCGTCTATTTTTTGTTTTTCTTCTTCTCTTACCTCCTCTTCGCCCGCTTCTCCATCCTCATCTTCCTCTTCCTCTCTGTCTTCTGTTTCATTCTCTTCATCGTCTTCCTTGTCATCTGGCTTGGCGCTCTCTTCTTCCTCCTTTGCTTCACCATCCTGCCCGCTTCCGGTTTCCTCCTCCGCCATGTTGGAATCACATCCTTCCAAATAAGCAGTTCTTTCCGGTTCTTCTTCGTCTTTTTCTTCTACTTTGAGCCGAAAGCTCCGCTTGGGTTTGGCGGGTGGAGACGGGGTTGTAAGCGGACTTGGTGTCTCCGTGGTTCGCCAGAGTCGAGAGTCATGGGGCGTCGCTCCCGTCCTGAAGGCCTGGTTGTCGTACATGGGTGGCAGGGTTGTCATGGTAACCCGAGAGCCGTCTGGTTCTAACGGTTGACGTCTTCGCTGCTTTGGAGCGAGTGTCTTTAAGCACCTGAGTGAAGAAATCCGTGTGAATTGGTAAATATGTTTGATTTAGTGGTGAGATTCAATTAATTGCAGCAACTGTAAAGCTGCTCCATTGTTCCATATATTTATGGAACAATGGATCCAATTCAGAATGATGCTAAATTATTGAATGAATTGACAAATAAGCTAAAATAAATAAATAAATACATATTTATTGTTTTTAACCATTCAATTGGTGCAAAGTTCTATTCTATTTGGACTGGATGCTGACATTAGCTTGGAGATGTCAGTGCTGCTGCATCATGTTAGCATTGAGATGCTACTTTAGGCTTGAATAGCTTCGTTGTTAGGCTAACTCCTTTTAGCACAACTTGAACGCAATAATAGTCTTTTCTTTTCCAGATTTTGAAGCAAAAATTAACTGCCAATGGGTCAAAAGAATCCATCGCTGCTGTTTGGGGATGTCACTTGTGCATCAAATATACAGGCCTACTGGAAACATGCAAATAAAAAGGTTCAGGTTGAAACCCCATATGTAATAACAAAATGCGATTAATTGCGTTAAAAGCTTTATTGCATCAAAATCTAAATGTTCAAGTCCTGGTCCAAGTTACATTTATTCAGTTCATCATTATTGTTCTTTGTGCAGCTTACAGTAGTATGTATAACATAGGAAAAATGTCCAATAAGTTAAAAAATCTGCCAATGGAACTTGCATTTTTTATCAATATAAAGGAATTGTTGACTTAAAACAAGCTCATGTATCTTGCTGAAAAGTTAGTTTTGTCTTATTTCAAGTGTGCTAAAATATTTACACCAGAAACTAGACTAAAATACTTGGTAAGATTTGGTGTTTTTGCAGTGTAGTTAATTAAAATACCTTAATTAGCAGCATCTGGTTCTTTCTTTAGTTTTTCCTATGACAGTATGCAGATTTCAACTCAACTTCTGTCTTTTAATCAAGTCCTTATTCAGCAGAGATGTATTTTTCTAGCTTGTGGTCATCATACCGATTAAACTTCATCACTCACCTGACAACAGGAGTCTGTGACAGAGCTCCAGCGCTGAATCCCACCACAAACGTCAGAAGCACCGATGCAGCCACCGCTCCTGCAAAAATCTCATCTGAAATCACGGCTTCCCTCTCGCCTGGAAAAGCTGCGTTCCTCCTGAACCGGTTTGCGGCGCAGCTGCCACCGTCGCCGCGCCCATCCTCAGCTTCAACCACCATGTTTTGGTCCACATGAAGCTCAAAGGGCCACAGCGTGGATCCCTCCTCATGCCGCAGGATGCAGTAGTACAGCCCACCATGGTGGATGCTGGAGTTTGGGATAACCAGGCTCCCATCGTGGTGCATAAACACTGGGTCCAGTTTGGACTGGGAACCAGAGCTCTGGAGGTCACCGAAAGGTGTGTGCCAGAACTGGACCACACCTAAAAACACACATGCAAATACACATGAAGAGTTTTAAAAGTTCACATCTTCAAATAAAATCTCTATATGCCATAATGTTGAAGATGGAAACAACTGCTGTAGTATATTATAAAAAATAAATAAAATACCACAAATAATAAAATAAAACAGTTTATGCCTAAGAAAAGTAGTTTATTGTAAAACCAAACAACCCAAACCTGGACAGGATTATTCCAACAGGTTATATAAAAAGGACATTTGTGATCTGTGAGGTTGTTTGTTGCCCAAAAAAGCCCTAAAATTTTCAGCCTTAGTTTTCATAAACTAAGGCTGAAAACGTATCATGATAAAAGCGTTTCACAGCAGTCATTATGAATAATTATTGATTAGTTTTTTGTTTTAATATCTGAAATAACGCCAGATTGATGACCTGACTGCTCTGGTTTTATCCAGTTTTCACTCCAGTCTTGTTTTTTTGTTTTTAAGACGTTATGAGGCATGGTGGAGAAACCTGAAACTGCTACTGCGCAAGTTAGCAGGTTGTTGCTAGGTAACCAAAGAACGAGTGAGTTGCTAGGTAACCAAAGAATGAGTGAGTTGCTAAGTTTAAAGGTTTCTGTAGTTATGCAGCCATAAGTTTTAGGCTACTCGGAGACAAACTGACCACTTTTTCCTCACTTTCTTCTTCTGCTACTCTCCAATTTGCACTATTTGCTCCTAATTCTGCTGTTAATATTTTGTTTTCTCTGTTATTTTTCTTTCCCTAGAAGCTACAGCTGGTCTGTTTGGCTGTGATAAATGCTGCCAAAAACATTATTATAGAACTTTTTAGACACTTTTACAGAAATGTCCTTGTTTTTTGTAGAAAATGTCTGAAATTAATCTAAAAATGTCAGCTTTTTTTTTTTAAGATTTGTTCCATCTTTTAGAGCTTAGAAGTTTCCTTGTTTTTTCCAGAAAATGTCTGAGATTAATCTTAAAATTTCTGAGATTCTTGGTGGAAATGTACCCATTTTTTTTTCCATCAACAATTGTCTTATTACACCATCTTACTGTTCAGATCCGAACTTCACCTTCTTCACAATTTCTCTGCAAAAAAGGCAGCAGAGTTATTGATAATCATCTAACATTTATCTGTATATTTTTTGACATTTCTGAGTTAAATATGAAAAAGCAGCTGAAATATTTTTATTTCTTGACTCTAAAGGGCATTTTTATGCCGGGTGATTCATAGCTCAGAGTTAAATGGCTCGGTAATAAACATTCCTCTGGAAAAAATAAAAAAGCAACCTTCAGAAACCGGTAGAAACATTTAACAACACCGCTTTACGAGAGAGTCTTCTTCACCTTCATGTTCTCCATCACCGCAGTGTAAAATCAGCTCTTCGTCTGGTTGACCTTTGACCCAACAGGTGGAAGCAAAAGTCACCGAAGCATGGCTCTGTGGGTTTAACAAGGCGGCCAGAAGAGCCGTGAAAATCAACCACATCGTTCAGACCTGCGGATAAAACAGATGCTTTTATTTAACGCTTCGTTTTCGACTCGAGATCCTAACACAGAAACAAAAACGTAATAATTAACAGACAGGTTAAATGTAGAATATGTTGCTCAGATTGGTTTTACCTGCTTCTGGTTCTTCTGCTTCTGCTGCTGCCTTCAAGTAGAACAAAAAGTCATTATCCGTGAGGAGCGTCACCTCGTTTCTCATTCCTCTGTGGGCGAAGTCGCGGTTCTGTTGAGGTTTCCTCCAGATGAGAGTAAAGTGCAGCTCCTCACATGACGCCGGGGATGAAGATGTTAAAGATTAATAGCATCAGCTGCTGTTTCTCTGCATCAGCGAAGGGTTTAAACACCCAGGAAACAATTCACATCGCTTCACTGTTTCCACATTTTATTTAACACACACTCATAGCATTGAAAAGGCAACTTAGTTACTTAATTGATTAATTGATTTTGAAAGTAACTAGATTGTTTGATAAATTGGAAAACTGTAATTATATGCCCAATGCAGAATGAAAATATTTTATGCAACCTAGTATTAGGGCCCATTAAGAAAATTTAAAAAATAAAATTATGAGAATAAAGTCCTATAATAATGACTTTATTTTCGTATTATTTCTACTTTTTTCTTGTACAACTTTTTTTCTCACAATATAATAATTTATTCTTGAAATATTATGACATTATTTTCATATGGTGTTGACTTTATTCTCATACAATTTAATTCTTGTAATATTATGACCGTATTCTCGCATTGTTGTGACTTTATTCTCATCATATTGACTTTATTCTCATCATATTGACTTTATTCTTCTACAATTTCATTCTTGTAATATTATAACTTTATTCTTGCATTATTATAACTTTG
>CAEGAG010311448.1:0-11841 GCA_903067065.1 Brachyrhaphis terrabensis
GATCATAGTTTTATTCAACTGGACATGAGGTCGGCTGCAGGCCTTGATCCATTTATTGCAGTATTCCAGACTCCGTTTGGGTTTGAAAATGTAATAAATTGTATTTTGCCCATTTCATGCTCTGGGTAATGGCTGTTGGGATTGCATGTTTCCTACTGACAACATAGGACCATCATTTCCTATTATTTTCCTTGAAATCTCTATGAGTGTTAGTTCCCTATAACACTCATAGTGTTGTATATTACTCAACCTGTAAAATACAACAAGAAAATATGGTTATACAAATATCTACCAGCAGGATGTCACTCAGTCAATTTGGTTCTGTTAGGGATTCTATTCAGAGGTGGCTAGAGAAGCAAATGATTGCATTCAAGTAAGAATTCTATAATGTAAACTGTATATTCCAATTTTCTTGCACAGCATATGTGCACAATACTTTTTATACAATAGTTTTGGTTCCTTTTACATGAATTGCTGCAACAATGCAGAGAGGCATGGAGATGATAAGCCTGCAACAGTGCTGAGGTATTAGGGAGGCCCTGATCACCTTGATAGTGCCTTCAGCTTCTCTATTTTGTTCGCTCAACAATACCCAACTTACAAATCAGGCAACATGATACCATGATCATTAAACCAGGTCATGGTACTTCTGGAAATTTGGGTTCTGTCACTCCAATCCTCCTCCAGACTTTGAGACCTTGATTTCCAGATGAAATGAGGAAAAATCATCTGAAAAAAATGGGGCTGCACAGTGTCTTATCTAGAATTGCTCTGGATAGTGTTTGAATGTTATACTGTACATGGGTGGTCCACTGGCTTTCAAAAACGACTGTTAGAGTAGTAAAGTGGTGACAGTGACTCAGAAAGAAGGGATTCAGCTTGGAACTAGTGGGTTGTCATTTTAAACCTTCTCTGTCTCAGGGGAAGACACTTCACCTGCCTTGCCTACTGGTGCTGGTGCATCACAGCTGTCTGTCTGTCAAACTGCCCTGGAGTAGCTGTGGCTACAGTCTAGTAGTTTGCCACCATATGTGGGTGAATGTAGTGTGAAACGCTTTGAGGTCCTCTGGATTACATAAACTGCTATACAAATACAGGCCATTCTCATTTACCATAACTGCTTACATAACATCTTATCCTTAGGTGTGCGTGTCAGTGCACAGTATTGTCTTCCTGTGATGTATTGGGGACCTCTCCAGGGTGTACCCCACCTCTCGCCCAATGACTGCGGGAGACAGGCACCAGCTCTCAACTCTAGGTGAAGTGGATATAAATAATGGATAGATAAGATTACTTTGGACCATTGAACAATAGTCCAGTACCATTTTCTCCTTAGCCAGATGCTATTGACGTATCTGATTCAGGGGTGGCTCAACACCAGGAGTGCAGCCCATGTTCTGCATGTGGGGCCTCTTTAAGCACTGACTTGCACTGCCATCCATTGACTGATGAAGTTGTACTCGCTTTTTCTATCACATCTTTTCTTTCCACTTAATTTTCTGTTATCAACGAGCTGTCAAATCAGTAGTCTTCCTTATAATTGTAAAGGCCATAAAATTGCTTTTACAGGTTTCTGGACTGATAACTATTTTTCCTGTTGTTTTTTTTCTGAGCAACAAATTGTTGGGTTTTTGTTAGCTGAAGCCACATTTCTTAAAATGTACTTGAACAAACAGAACTATCAGCCTATACTGAATCTGAATTAATTGGACTTTTGAAATTACCATTATATATATTTTTTGGGAAGATTTTATATATATATTTTTTAAATTGTATCCATATATATTTAAGAATATCTCCATAATTTGTGAAAATTGTTATACAGTTGTAGGAATAGTTAGAAACACGGTAGGCAGGTTACACGGGTATGAAATGGTTTGTGTATGCTAAGAAATTTAAGAATCGAAATGGCAACGCGTGGGTACGAAATGAGGCTATGATTTACCAAAGGGGCGAATTGACCCGGAGCTAATTAAAACATCATCGGTTATTTATTTGTTTTTCTCATGCTGCCTTGCTGATGAGGCAGACATCTGCAGCAGATGCAGACATCTCCTCTTCAGCTTTTTCAGGATTAATCAGGCTTGTTTTTTCCTCAGTAGTGTAGATGTCATCCCAGCACGCAGAGCCATTCAGACCTCTCTCATTTTCATCAAACGGATTAACCGTGTTGTGATAAGCCGCTGTGAATTTCCATCAAGAAATCAGACCAGCCCACTGGATTGTCGCGCAGCGGACCATTTCAGCTACCCCCCCTCCTCCTTATTTTTCCTCTTCTTCACCCTGCCTGCACTATATGTTACATTTCCTGCCCTCTCCTCTCAAATTTCGACGCAAGCGGACGTCCGCGGCACAGCGACGGTGCGCAGCAAGGAGAGCGGAGCGAAGCACGGCAGGCGGCGGGCACCGCGAAGCGACTACGCGGCAGCTGCGGCGGTGGCAGAAGCTCTCTCTCTGCCTTTTGTTGGAAACTGGCACACTGGATGGTGGATTTGTTTCTCATAGGGATTTGGATCGAGACTCGGGATAACTTCACATGGGACAAAACCCGCCTTCTTTCACGCCTGCCAGCGATTTGTTTCGCCCGGCGTGTTGACGACGGCAGCGGAGTAGAGCGGAGAAACCGGAGGCTGCCGGAGGAGCGCGATTGACAGATACGGAGACATGCTTATACACGCGTTTCCGTCCACCAGCTGATTGGGGATAGAGGCGAACAAAGCGGCGTGTAATCTATTTGAAGCAACGTGATATTGTGAGCTGGTAATGCAGAAGCGTGGGTCTGCTAGAAACGGAGATCGGGGAAAGATGCTGTGATGTTCGCCTTGCACCGCAGGGCAATGCGTTGTAACGATCTGAACGGCGCGGAATAACGCACTGAGCCACAACTTTGTTCAAAGGCCTAACAATCGTTAAATTATCTAATTTAGTAGTGTATTTATTCCCGGAGCCGGTTGCTTTAGTTTATATAGCTTGCAGTGTTTATAAACGCAGCCAGCCCTAAAGCTGTTTAAAAAAATAAATAAAAATGATTTGCAGTATAAACCTACATCCTGCTCTCTCTTGTTGTCACTAATACGATCCAGAGTTGCTAATTTATGTAAAAACTAACTGTAGGTGGAGTCGGGTCTAACATTCGCGTATGCAAATCCAATCGATAGTGAGATAAAACCACTGGGGGTGTGTTTGGAGTCCAGCATATTTAGTCTTTACACCAGCTTGAAGGCAGCAGAGACGCTGCTACAAAGCACCGTGTGATCTACTGTAAACCCAGCGTAAGCCCAAAGGAAACTTTCAATGGTTTTTCGAAAGTTGCCCGGTGTTTCTGCATCGGGCATGGGCCTGCGCCTGTCCCAGAAGTTCGTCTTTTTACTCTTCCTCTCGGGTTTGGTAACACTGTGCTTCGGAGCCCTGTTCTTTTTGCCGGACTCCGTCCGACTAAAGCGCATTTTTCTCTCCAAGACAGAAGTCCAGCCGGTCACCGTCGGCTCCGGGTCAGAGAACGATGTCAGGGAGCACCTCAAAAGACCCAAGGAGCCGGAGCATACGAGGGGCATGACCCCGGGCAAAGGAGAGACGAAGAGCCGTAAACCCTCTGTCTCCAACGAAGCCACTGAGGAACGGCTGGCAGGGGGCAAAGCTCAGGAGGACCTGACCCTGTCCAGGTCCAAAGCGGATTCCTTGATAGAGAGAGTCTCCGACGCTGACCATGATGCCAACTCGGATACTTTTAATTTCAAGAAGTTCCAAGGATGCCTGCTCAAACCTGCGCTGGGAGGAGACAGCGGAAGTACGGCAGACCCCAAGACCAACGACCGCCGGGAGAAAATTAAAGAGGTGAGGAGGGGAGGATCTAAAAGTTAAATATAGATCTCATGCATTGTTCTGCCAAGATCTGATGGTAGTTGCTATGGTTTAATGTTAAACAGGATGTGAATTTGGAGTTTGCATTGATCAAATTATCTGATACAGGTCTGCCAAAATAGCCTGAAGGGAGTTTTTCTTGTGGTGATGTTTGTTCTGTATTTTATGTTGGCTTTATGCACGCTTTCAAAATATACTAAACTCTCAGAGCATGCACCACACATACAGCGGTGGTACAGCTGTCTGTCTTCTCCTAATGCATGAAGATACAAACCGAGGAAAATACATTTCCAGGGCAGAATATGATTTATCTGACAGTCTCATTATAGAAACTATGGGACAGTTTTCAGCTGAGCTGCTGTCAAACAGACTAAATAATTCCCTCCGTCATATCACTGTCCTGAAATTACTCAGAGCTGTTTTTTTTTGTTTCAGATACATTTCTGTCAGATTGCTCCTGATGAAGACAAGAGAATGGTTAAATATTTTAGTGACTAAAATTTCTCAAATTTAATTAGACCAGGAATTCTGCAAGAGGAGAATAATTAATCTTTTAATTTAATCTCTTATCAGAGCTATATGGTTTTTGTTGTAGTGTTCAGTGAAATCATGCTCCATAACGTCAATCCTGTGCTGTGCTGTAACACCTCTATGTCCCTCATGCAATCGCTTCGAAATGATGTGACTGTTTGCAGTGACACTCTGGCTTGAAGCTCTTTTAAGTCAGCCTTTGTTGAGCCCTGTGGCACCAATAAGGGCTCCGGAGTGGGAGCGTCTGTAGATCGCACATCTGTACCCACTCAAGGCAACTCATGGCAGTGAGAAGAGGTGGAGGGTACGGGAGGCATGGATGGGGAGGAGTGCCATGGAAGCTAGTGGCTGGCGAACACTCACAGATGAGTTTCAGCTTTGGCATGTGACACGGATAAGTCCTGTTGTCACTCTCTTTTTCAGCTTGGTGTCACCCTCTCACGCTGCTGACATTCTCTCGTGCCTAGAGGTGATGTGCTACATGGTGATGGAGGCGTCAGAGGACAAAGGGTTATTGGCCCTGGTGCCCTGAGCTTCACTGACTCATAACTTCTCTCGCTGATTCTATTTCAAGTAGATATCAGATTGGCTGATCTGTGCAGCTAAGTGCTGCACAAGGGAGTAGTTAGAGCCCACCATCCTGTCATCTATACTGTTGCACAATGTTAGCTGTTTCCAAAACTAGAGCAGGCACACAGAAACCATATGTGGTTTTCTGTTTTTTTTTCTCTCCACCCTCTCCAGTTTGTCGACTGTGCTGCAGCCAGCTTCTGTTTTCCTGGAGGCTTATATTCATGCTGCCAGCACTTGCTGACACATTGTAAACTTTAACTTTGTCCAGGTCTGCAGTTGTAGTAAAAAAAAAAAAACTGAACCAGTACAAACAACCTTTTCCTGTTCCTGTTTCAGCAGTTTCGATTTACATTACTTTGTTAAACTTTTGAGCAATGCTCTTAGTTTTGTGTATTTTGCTGCAATGTGGAACGATTTTTATCATTTTTTATAGCAGTATTTCTTCAGGCTCTCTAGAGATCTTTTAAAGTTTTCATTTGGACTTTTGCTGCCCTTTCAGTCTTCAGCCTTCCTGTTTCCTGGATAATGTTTTTTTTTTTTGCACCAATAAAGGAGACTTCAAAAGTCACAGGATGAACCAGTGTTGGTATGCAGGGACAACTGAGCATTGAAAAAAAATGCTTAGTTCTTTCACAAGAAGTTTGTCACAATGATACAGTTAATTCCCAATTACTGACACAGCTTCAAAAATACTTTTTGAAGTATTTTTATGAACAGTGTGGTATGGAAATGCTTTAAGTGTAATTATGATCAGAATTTTCAGAGTTTTAGCTTTATCAGCCCTGACTGATGGCTGGTTGGAAACTGGGTGAATAAATGCATCCTATATAAGAACTACAAAGCTGCTGGAAAAACACTCATCACTGTGGGTGCTGCTGTTGAATGAAGAGCCAAAGCTGGTCATTTTTAACATTAGTAAGTTGAAAACAAAGGTATAATGTTCTATTCTCTAAAGGAAACGGTTTTGTATGAAAGATAAATGCATGCCTGTGGTACATTCAGGCCGTGAGAGAGGGCAAGACTTTCAGAGGACAACAGAAAGGCCAATAGAGTACAACAAAGCTACAGTTTTATCCTTTTAATCATTTAAACTCTGTCTGCCAAGAAACATATTGTATTTGACAATGTTGGGGCATTTTGATATAAAGTTAATGCAAGGTTCTACATTCTGTCAGAAATGCTCACAAAGACTGTTTTTGCGCTACCTACAAGTGTAACAATCTAAAGCTTCCTTTAAATGTCTGCATGTTTTTTTAGTTTCTAAAGAGAGATTGGCAGGTCAAATCCTTACCAAAACCGAAGATTGGAAATTGGCAACAACTATTCTGAGTGGTTCATCTCTAGTTGTTTTTTTTTCCAAGACAATGATTGATAAGGTACATTTAGCTGACACTTACATAGATGATCAATTAAAGGTTGGTATATCTCTTGGATTCTGGATGAGATCTTTATAGCAATTTTAAAGATCAGTCTCTTATAGACATTACTTTTAAATACTGTATATAACCTGTCTTACTCACTTTGCACATTATTCTCTCTAGGTCAGACAGAAAGGACTGTGCAGAAAATTAGTTAAAACTGCTAAAACTCAAAGGAAAATGCTGAAAGACCCTCAACGTCAGGAGAATTGTTGATTAAAATCACATTAGGAGGTCACAAAAAATTCTTGACTCCTTGGAAGCAGACTTTCAAAAAGAGAGAGCCATTGGTGCACAGCGGCAAACACTCTGTGAACCCTAAGCTATCATACAGAAGTTATAAATATTTTATTGTTTTACCAGTTTATATTGTCTTCAGCTAACCCATCACTGCAAATGCATTTTTTTCCCTCACTTTAATGGAATGTTAGAGAGAATGTTACCCCCCACTGCAAGCCAACAGAAAGGGGCTGCTCCAGCCCACTAAAGGCTTCAATTCCAAAACTGTGAATGGGCATCGTTTCTCTGAACTGCCAACAACAAGAAAGCAGACTCCCCACATTCTCCCTCTGTATGTGCATTCACTGCCAAGATGGGGTGAAACGAGGGACAATGACCGCGTGATCACACATCACTAATGTTAAAAGGCAGCCCTTAGGACACCAGCCAATACTTCCAAAGTTGCCAAGATGCTGTGTACCTATTCCAACAACTGCCTGCTAAAGTAATTCTCATCCAAAAGTCCCCAGCAGGATAAAGATGGGAGTCTTTTTCATACAAACCCCTTTTTGTAATTCTGTGATGATTTTTTATTTTTTTCATTTTCTCACTGTGTTGCCTGCACTGCTGCCTAAGTGGCTGTGGTATAAGAAGCTGGGCAGCAGGAATCTCCCCACAAACATGTACGCTGAGAGCAACAGGAGGGTGGCATGCATATTTTGTTTCGGGTGTCCTTTAAGCTAAAACTTTGAGTACTGAAGAAAATGCAGAGATGAAGGAGTGGTAAAAACTGGAGTAAAGAGGCTATCTGAGACTGTTGAGAGCTCAGTGGCTTGGAGGGCTGGAGCACATTCAGAGTGAAGCCTCCCTATCTCTCTCCTCTGCTGGTCTTCACAACATTGCATACATCAAAAGGGTAATGTGCATCTAAAAGCCGTATCTGTAAAGCCGGCGATTTACTCCTTTCTTCGTTCACTGACTGCTTGACAGAGATATGCCGACGCAGTCGAATGAGTCCTTTGCTTGAGGAAATTGGAATGTACTCTATACCATGGCTTCAAACATTTGATGCATATGAAAGGAGAGAAGGTAACACAGAGGAGGAGATGGAGCTGACAGCTGAGATCTGCAGTGAGAGGACAGACCCTCTGCAGTTTCTCCTGGCACAGCCTCCTACAGTGGAGCAATAAGTCTTCAGGGCTCCTTTGTCCTCTTTTTGTGCTCGCACTTGCTTAGTCGGTCAAGAGCTTGGGGATAAATGTGGAGTTGTAGGTTTACAGATAGAATGGTTTGCTGCAGCTGCATTTTTGTGTAGACTAAAAACAGTAATCACCTGACTGACGGATATTTGTGTGGGTGTATGTACATAAACCAAAATAATGAGCTGTATATTAGTTTTAAATTTTTTTTTAGAACTGATCCTGGTCCCACTTTTCTTTTTATAGAGATAAAACTTCCAAGTGATGGTTTAAATATAATATAAATACAGTAAAACTAACAATCAGTGGACACCTATGATTGGTTGGCTCTCCTCGCCGATACATTTAAGACATTCTTACACAACTCTGGTGAATTATTAGGGTTAAAAGAAGTCATTTATAACGAAGTAATTCTGCTCATTCATTTCAGAATTAATTCATTGTTTGTTTTTTTAACTGCGCTGTACGACATTGTAAAATCTTACGATGGCGTCAGTGCTAAATATAAAAATATCAGTTGCAATATGTAGCTATTTTCTTTCTTCCTCATATGCGCGTCATATATTCGGTGACCTTTTAACAGTTTGGGTAACGTCACTTCTGAACTGTGAACAGCCAATACTCTATATAGCTAAACATAATATTAGCTTTAAAAATGCAATTTCATAACAGCTGGAATACATTAGCCAACAATCATTGGATTCCAAGCAGTCCTTTCCAATATGAATGTTGCACAAACCAGTATTTTGATGATGATGATTATGATGATGATGATAATATATTGACGATACAGCCATAATCTTGAAAACTTCAACTTTCAAATAGTTGTTTACGGTCATCAAGTAGAGCTATGCTTATTTCATTGTTGCCAATTGAAAAAACTGTCATTAATTTCAGAGTTCTTCAAAAAAAAAAAAAAAGGAAATGTATGACGAAACATATGTTATCATTTGAAGTGATCAAAATATTTCGTGTGAAATCTTAATTGGTGACATTAAGTGCTTGGAGCTTTAAAGCTCTTGACACAACCACACACAAACTGGGAAGTACTCCCCAGAATTAGGTGATGCTGTAGCTGGACTTTAAATCTACTTATAGAAGTAATGACAACAGAGTGGGGTGACTGACTGAATAAAATGCTCATGTTAAGCCGGTCCCTCCCATCTGGCTTGGAGCGACATGAACTCCATCCTTCCTTCGTTTCCCTGCTGCCTCCTCTCCTTCCCATCAGGTGTGCCGAACAACTGTCTGTCTGAGCTAGAGATATGGCTTCCTACTGTGCGAGAAGAAAGAGACGGAAGATGAACAAAGTCTTAAGAAAAGGCTCACACTCTCCTCGTTTTGTCCCGCAGAGCTGGAGCGTTTGTGCTTTTGCTCTCCTCTGTGGATGCTGTGCAAATGTCAGCTGCTGGGGTTTGGAATGTAAGCCCATCGTCATCTTTGGTCTGTTTATGTAGGATAGTGAACCGCCTGGACCGCTGTATATTGATATATTGTGCAAGTCAATGATGGCAGAGGCGGGTCTCATCTATTGCTCAGTGCTGCTTGACTTGGCTGCAGACCTTGTGTGTCCAGCAAAATAGAATTGATGACTTGTGTTTGAGCAGCATTCACAGGAATGTTGTAGGTGTTCTGGTTTATGTTTTTTACCCCTTTTTTTCTAAAACAATGGGGTCATAAACAGTCATTCTCCAGCTTAATCTTTTTGTTTTATTGGAGCTTGTGTTATTGTCTCGGTCTTTGTGTTGACAAACCTTTTAAAATGCAATGTGCCTCATTGAATGCATTTCAGTCTTCAAAAACAGAGTCCCTTAGTTGCATCTACAAATTCAAGTAAAACATTAGATGTACATTGACGTGACTTTGAAGGCCTTGTAGGTGGAATAATAATTATTGGAAAACTTATTTTCCTATCAGAAAACCTTTGCTTAACTGAATATATTGCTGTTTTATTATACGGCACATTACATTTTAACCCAATAGGTGTCCTGTTGACAGATTTTCATACCCTAGCTGTTGTTCCTTGCAGTTCCTCCAGAGTTACCCCTGCATTCTCTGATGCTTCTGCGGTCAACACTCTCCTTGTTCAATTCTTCACTATTGCTAGATTTTTAATTAATCAATTCACCAGTGCTCTGTGAGATGCTTAAAGGTCAGGGATATTGTTTTCAGCCTAAGCCAGTTTTGAACCTCTCTGCAACTCTACCCCTGACCAGTCTGGTCTGTCCTTCGCATTTGTGATGCCGTAAAGGGAGTTGACAGCAAATGTATGTAACACTTTTAGAATTTTATTTGTAAACATTGAAAAGAATACTTTCTTTTCCTATCACTTAATAACTGTACACTACTTTGTGTTCTTTCTATCACAAAAAATCCCAATAAATATAAAATATGTTTATTGGGTTTGAAAACAGTTGCAAGGCATGGTCCTCCCTTATTGCCAATTCTTCCCATAGTCTTGTGCTAAAACACTGACTGTGCTGACTCACTTAGAAAAAGGTTGGAGCAGAGAGGCGTAAAGTTCTAAATAGTTGACCCTAAAGGTTAAAACATCTACATCCAGGAAACGTGTGTTCTGCAGGATAGAGGTAAAGGGAAGTCGGAGAAAAAAAAACTTTCGAGGACAGCAGAGGGGATTATTTTTCCGGGATGATGAACGCTGCTTAAACTATAGAATAACAACCCACAAAGCAATCACTGCAGGAACAGGGTGATCAGGTGAAATAAAGACTGACATTCTTTTGCAGTCAGGATAGTTTTATCGTACTTTTATTTTTCTTGCAGAAATTTTTCTTGCTGAGACAGGCAGGCCATCCTAGTTTAACTCTGGCAATTATATATCAGTGTCCATATATAGCCTTTTAAAAATACTTTGAGAATACTCGTTGGCTGCTTGGTGTGTTTTATTACAGCGTGTGCTCTCAGTGATATGTGTACAAAGGGAAGAGATCATATGGTTGTTTATTGAAGGGTTATTGAACACCACGAGAGCTCTAGGGACTTCCTTTGAATGAATTGGTGTGTATTTTTTACAGTCGTTTTTATTGTCTTTAGATGATTTATTAGGACAAACCAGAGGTTTTTTCTATAAAACCAACTATGGAGCAATGAGTTCTTTCTGGGGTCCTGTGTTGGATTGAACTGTTTTGACTCAAAGTGAGACTTCATTTTGAAATGGTTCTGCTGTGAAGATGATAGTGCAATGTTGCATTGCAGTTTTAAAGCAACACAGAAAAATGCTTATTTTTTTGTCATAATTATGACCTAGGTTGAAGTCTGCAGATGTTTTTCCTGAACCTCTCTGCACTTCTGTGTTTGCACAGTCCGGTCCTTAAATCAAGCTTTCATAGGCTATTTGTTTATTTTCCAGGCCCTCTGTGCCAGTGTTTACTGTAGCCTTCAGGTGTTGCATCAGTTGCCGGTAAAAGTAAAGGGTAAAGTCCCAGGTTGTATTCTGTGTCACATTTTGATCCTGTGCTTAAAGTGAAGAGCGGGGTTCAGGTTTCAGTCTTGGCTCTGTGTTGTTTTTGGAAGTAAATGTCTGCTTTTCTTGGATTTTATCACCTCACTCTACATTTTTTTTTTTTTTTTACACAATCAACTCCTTTATTGTTGCAATGTTGCAATAAGTTCCACGGTAACCCATTTATCTAGAGTTCCCAGCAATGCTGACATAATGGGGACATCGTGTGTGGGTACATCTTAATCCTGCCTTTGATGTCCTGTGATAAATGGGAGAAAAGCTCTACTTTAGAGTATCTTTTCCCGGTTCTTTCCTCCCCTTTGGTCATTGGATTCATATATTACCATAGTAAACTTAAAAGCCAAGAGATCCAACTGTTTATGGACTATACATGCATCAATCAACAAGATGTTCTTTGATGCACTTTTTCAATCCGATGAAGTTTAGGGTTACAAGCTTTGATCTTGTAATTTCTTCATTCTCTATTGGAATAAAAACTTCTACCTCATTCAAAAAACCTTCAGCACATTTGCAGCAAATATCATAGACTGTAAATCATTTCATCTGAAGCAGATGG
>CAEGAG010311575.1:0-52281 GCA_903067065.1 Brachyrhaphis terrabensis
CACTTGTGTTTTCTGACTCATAGGAGCATTCATCTTTAGTCTGAAATGGAGCCATTTAACAGTGATGCCATTAATCTATATCTGTAAGAATGTCACAGTATGTGTACCTCAGTATTAAACTCATTTTTTACAAAATGAGTTTAAAGAAACTCATTTGTTTTAAAGAAACAATCTTTTTGTTTCTGGAGTGAAACAAAAAGATTCATAAATATAACTTGAAGTTTGTCATAGCCCTCCTGTGCAGCTCTGTTTTTAGATTAAAAACTAGTAGTACAGGTAAATATTAGAGATATTAACACTCCCAGCATGATGAACTCAGAGTATATAACATTTTATATCCTTCCTTTGTGACCATATTACTTAATTTTTTTTTTCATTAACATAGTTTTTTTGAGTTGCACAAAATAAAGATTTCACATAGTCTAGTTGAAGTTAGAGATATTGTTATACGCATAAGATGTGTAAGCTTGAAATAATTTTTCTTGTCCACTGACTTACTTCAATAGATATTTTCTCAGCTTTTAAGAACATTACAGTAAAACAAGATAAGATGTGGGGAAAAAACCGATAGTAAAAGTTTTAACTTGAAGCAAGAAATGACCCGGTTATGATTACGGGAACTGTTTCAGATGATTGTTGCTGGAGACTCTGAATCCAGATACCATTTGTTGTTAGAATAATGTCTGGGATTTAATATTTGTGGCAACACCAGTGAGCTGTGAAAATACAATTTGTGTGGACAGTTTATGAAAAGCGGGACTTATATTTGTGTGCATGGCATGCAAAATGTAGACTAAGCATATTTGATTGAGCTAAGAAATGTGGGTTTTGTCTCAGCACTTCTGGTCTTTCTGTTCCATTGAGCATGCTTTGCAGACTTTGTCCAGACAGCAGCCAAAACACTAGTTATTACATCTTAGAGCAGGGGTGTCAAACTCCAGTCCTTAAGGGCCCCTGTCCTGCAGTTTTTAGATGTGCCACAGGTACAAAACACTGGAATGAAATGGCTTAATTACCTCCTTCTTGTGTAGATAAGTTCTCCAGAGTCCTGCTAATGACCTAATTATTCTATTCAGGAGGTGCAGCAGAGGCACATCTAAAAGTTACAGGACAGTGGCCCTCCAGGACTGGAGTTTGACACCTGTGCCTTAAGACGTCCTCTTTATAAGATTATAAGAAAGTCTTGATTAATTGTATTTCTACAGACGTAGAAATACATCTGTAGAAATACAGACGTAGACATCCATTTTATAAGATTATAAGAAAGTCTGATTAATTGTATTTCTGCAGCTATTTGGTCCTGTTAAATTGTAAGTTCTCCCCCATCAGTCCTACACGTAAGAAATTATTAGCGTTTTCATAATAAAAAACAGAAACAGTTCTCTGACTGGGGGCAAAAAAATCATAATAACATAATAACCAATTGACTACAGAGTTCAGACACTTTGAGATCAAACAACAAACGTTGTAAATACATAAATATACAAAATTTTATCTTTCATGAGATCTGGGTCTATTGATAGTCTTATGACGCCCGTGTCATAAGGTATCTCAGTAATTATGTTGCTGTAGGCTAAGGCTCCTGGAAGACATAATGGCCACTTTCCCCAACTCTACTTACTCCCTTCATTCACCAATAATCTTCAGCTATCACTGACATTACCATAATGTTCTCTCTCTTTTTGTTCTCCGCATTGAAGCTACACCTGGAGTGTAACCTCCCCAGACCATCTAGTCTAACAAGAAAACAAACCAATGAAAGTAAATTTTTAAGACCATTGCTGCAATCATGATAATGAAGTTGTTTCTGCAAACATTTGAAGAAAATGTACCTATGACAGCAAATAAGATAACCTACAAAAGAGCTCTGAGGTTATCTTATTATCTAACTGGTTGCATCGGTGTGCTGGTTAGGTATCCTGCCATGACAGGTGGAGGCAGAGAACTAAACTCATTCAGAGTTCTTTCTTTATGTGTCTTTTACAGACCACACAAAAATCCTCATATTTGCACTTTACAATGATTTCTCTCCCTCTTATCTCCTCATTTGTAGGGACAAAATTAGCAGAGTTGAAATTATTAAAGTAGAAAACTTAATGGGTTGTATTTAAATGTATCTACTACTTTTACACAAAGCTGTAGTTGGTCTTGGTTTTAAAATGATCTAAAGATCAAGACTGAACTCGACACTAAGATCAAAACTATTATAAGACTTCAAAATTGTGATCTCAACAAGGCTGGATACAGTACTTCAAACTTGTACACAATTAAGAGTAGCACTACTGCAACATATTTTACTCAAGTAAAAGTAAAAAGTGATGATCATCCAAGAAATTACTCTAGTAAGAGTAAAAAGTATTTGGTAAAAGACTATTCAAGTACTGAGTAAATGATCATAACATCTGATTTAATATTAAAAATAATGTCATGAGACAGAGAAGAAGTATAAATGCCATGACTTTTGGGTGTATTGGTTTGTAGTTTTACTATGGGTTATTTATGGGTCATAGTTTCTGCATTATTAGTTTTTTCTGGTAGGTCTGTTTTATAAGTTATTTTGGTGTTAACCTTCCTGAGGGCTGTTTCACAAAACCAGGATAGTGGATTAAGCTGGAATTTTCCGGATGTCCCGGCTTACTTATGACTTGAAGTGGTAACACAAAAGTTAACATAGCGATTAGTGTAGAGCAGCCAGCCTGCTCTGGACCAGGCTAACAGCCAGACTTAGTTAATACTGGAGCCTTATCAAACCGATCAGAAACCAATGAGTTTTGTTTTCTTATCTGTCTGTTTTGGTCTTTTTAATATACAACTAATTAATTTTGGTATTCAGTCAATTACTATTATTATTTTAACATTATGATGATAGAAAATATCATTATCAATTTTAAAATGACCCATACGGACTCTGTTACTATTTGATTTTGTTTCTGTTCTAGCTTGACAGAAAAACTTTGGAGTAACAAAGAAATTATTGTCATTAAGTGGCCAAAATAATTCAAACCTAGTCACTCATCTGACTTTGTTTTTCACTTTTACACTTTTAGCCTAGTCATTTACTGTGTGAAAAGTGTTCTTTTAATAAAGATTAACCGATTGTTTGTTTCCTGTATAAGTGATATGCTACAGTATATCATGTTTCTGAAATTCTGAATATAAAACACAAAAGATTTAAATGTATATATTTAAAAAAAAAACTTTTAAAAATGGGTAAAAACCAGATCAGGTCATTATTGAAGATTTTAGGTTTTGACCAATACGTGTGTTAAATTCCTGGTGAGCAACTCTCAGTGGCTCTAGACCAAAACAATGCTTAGTATTTTATGTTATTTTATGATGTTTTCAGAAATGTTTGTATCATTTTGGATCTGAACTGAATCTCTGAATTTAATTTCTTTACATTTTATTCTTCCAGTTATATGAACAAATTTTCATTAATAATAATAATAAATTATCTGAATGTGTAATAACTGTTTAGACATCCAGGTAGTTATAAACCATCTTCAAGCACTTTAATCTATAATCACTGAAAAGGAAAAAATATTTAAGCTACAATGAAGTCCTTTATCATCCAGTATGGACAGAGTTTACCACAGGAGTGCGACACATCAGTATCTGTATCTGCTGGGAAGAATCTCAACAACAGACTGAACTCAGTTACTCAGGTGATGAACCAATCAGAATGGACCATCTTCCATTGGGATCAGTGATCTGCAGATCAGAGATGATCAATTCTCAATTTTCCAGTGAAATTCAATACAACTAAGAACTCATTACGGTACTTTCAATCTACGAACAAATAAACCATCAACCTTTTTGTTGTGTATTTGAAGTTTTTTTGTTTTTTGTTTTTTTTTAAGTTCACATTTATTTATTTATTTTTTTTCCTCCAAAGAGTTTTTAGCGGCACTAGTGGCTCGCATTTTTTGACAGTAGATTGACAGGAAGGAGGGCGGAAGACATGCGGCAAAGGTCGTCGGGACCGGGAGTCGAACCCGCGACGTCCGCGTCGAGGACTAAGGCCTCCAAACGTGGGGCGTACTAACCCCATGTATTTGAAGTTTTATGTTTTTTTTATGTTTGTTTTTTTTTTTAAGTTTGGAGACATGATTTGAAGCATAAGTGGAAATGAATTCAATTCAAAAATACTATATTTTTCCCAAAAAGAAATTAAAGGTTGTTGTAACTCGTATCATCCAACGCTTTTGTTGTGGATGATAATGTTGTGGGCAGGAAGGGTCTAATTGTCCTGAGATGCTGTTCTCTCGATATCCAAGGACAGAGACAATATTCCACAGTAGCATGTTCTGGATGAGTCCATCAGTTGTAGACAAGCACTGCTAATCATCCACCTTTGCTTTTGCCACTTCTCTGTCTGACCATTTGGGAATCATCCTAATTATTTTTAGACAAAATATATTCTTTATCAAAGAGACTACAGCACAGTTTTTTGTCTACATATCAGTTTCCTCAGAAATGAAAAAATGTGACCAGAATGTTAGACTTAAAAAAAATAATGGTATGTTCTAAATATAGACTGGATTATTAATAATAAAAGTTATTTTTACCTACTGCTGACAACAGTGACATAGTAAAAACATATGTGATGTATCATATGACTAGATTCATATTGAAGATCAAGAATTTAAAAATCATTATCAGTTGTTACAAAATATGCCAGTTTGAGCAAAAATACATTTCGAAATATACTTCTATGAATATATATTCAATATAGAATACCACAAAAACTATAAAGGTGAACATAAAAAGCCTGGCTTTTTGTGGTGTTAATGGAAAAGCCTATGAAAAACATATCTATGTATTTTTTTGTTGCATTTTTCTGCGTTTAGTCTTATGCTTACTAACTGAAGCCCCAATCCTTAGAAACAGCCATTACCTTCAGACTTCAGGAAATAAATACTCTGATGTTCATTATGTGAGGCTTAAAACTTTACTTTCACTTTCAGTCTTCTTAGAGAGTCGTGCTAAAAGCTACTCCAATTTCTCACAAACTTTCTTTACCTGAAAATAGTCTGCTTTACTCAGGAAAGCCCAGCATCCCACCTGGAGGCTGGAGCTCATCACCCCGAAACGGAAAAACACTCGACACTCGCTTTCAAAATAAAAGCTGGTTTCAAAAATCAAAGCGACAATTGCACATAAATAAACACCAAACATAAATGAACTCATATTTATTCATAATATAAAAAATTTGTTTCTTTATTAATAACGGTGCTGAAGTAGAACATTCATTTGAAATATGTTCTTTACAATAAAATGTAGAAACTCAAAGAAACTTCCAAAGCAACACAGAGCATGCCTCTTTCTTCCATTCATTTTAATAATATATATATATTATATGTAAAGTTAAAATGTTATGGTAAGATTGAAGCTGGAAAGGGGGAAGAAATGTGAGATGAAACCAAGCCAGAGTGATGCTGGTAATTGGGAGGGTGGCGGAGAGTTCAATGGCCTGTCTGGCCTTCCCCTCTCTAGCTGTTGCCTCCTCAGGACTACTGGGAAATGTAGTGTCATTAACAGAAATGCTAATGTTTTTTTCCGTTTGGAATAAATTAGAATGGTAGACTGGTATTAAAAAGAAGAATCAAATTAATTTAATCAGAATTTAACAGTAAGCTATACTGATTCAGTGTTAAATTCCGACACGATCGAGGCCTGTTATTTTCTAATGGAACTTCATATCCCAGGTTGCTTTTCGTGTTGTGCGCATGCCCCGTTAGGTTGGACGTGTAGGGGGCGAGACGATGAAAAATGTGATGTGGGAGGCTAGTATGTGGCGGTGAAATTTGACATTATCACCATGAATTATTTTCTGTTATTGTAAACTCGTCAATCTAGTCTTTTCTGAAGTCTGACCGAGCAGCGCTGTGAAACACACGGAGACAACAGGGTGCGTGAGAGGCTTTTTCAGCTGTTTTTACAGCGGAGCAGTGACTCCCTGGTAACCGTTAGGGTTTTTTTTCCCCACCGCAGCCAGAATGCCGCGAGACAACAAAACTGCCCTGATCCAGAAAATAGCGAAGCAGGCCTTTATCACGTTTAAAGACTGCAGGTCTGCGAACAACGGGGACGGAAGCGTCGTTACGGACAAGTTCAATGAACTCATCTCCTTAGTGACCTCCGTCCGGGCCAAGGACCTGAAAATTTATCCGCCGAAAAACAAACCGAGCTCCGGCGCAGCTGCACCTCAGAGCCCCCCAGTTACCTACATGCATATCTGCGAGACGGAGGTGTTCAGCATGGGGGTGTTCCTGCTGAAGGCCGGGACCTCCATCCCGCTCCACGACCACCCAGGAATGAACGGGATGCTCAAGGTCTCATTGTCTGCCAGTTTGTCCTGAGCTCTTTTTCTCCCACCTGAGTTAAATGTATCTTTTGGTGCCGTGAGAACAAAATGACCCTGTTTTGAAATGCACTGCTAAGGTTATATTGTACCATATTGCCTAAACTTTATCTGTGGAAACAGCAAATCCACCGGCACTACCTTTACCACCTGTTGTCCTTTACAATACAAGACCCACAGAGCATAATTATTTTTATTCAAAAGTACTTAATTAATTTCATCATTTGTAGTAGCCATTTTAGCCAAACTGTTGTGAAAGTCATTAAAATAAACTGAAATATGTTTGGGTTGCAGTTAGTGATGATCGACCACATTTTTTGCACCAAATAGAAATTCCATTCGAAAATACTTAATTGTGCTTTTGTAAGATTTATACACTGTTTGACTATTTTTTTATTAGTTTTTATTGAAGGATTAGAAATCTCCTTTGTAGATGTATAGAACCTAGATGCTTCACTTCTTGCTCTCTGAAAGTGGCTATACCTGTATCCTAATTTATTCATATTTTTTTATTATTTGTTATGAATACTTAGAAACTGTTACTGGTGATGAATGTTGGAGATTATTTGAGAGTGGCTGAGTATGTCAGGCAGAAAACCCCAACTTAGCTATTTTGTGTTCAAAACCAGAACAACCAACAAAGGTTCACAGAAGCTTAGCGCATTTATGGGGAATTATGTTGTTCTTTTTTCTCTAATAGTTTAGAGCAATCTTTCTGACAAAGTGGAGTTTATGTGTTAGGTGAGGTTTCACTATTCTTTGAAATGTTTACAATTGTATCACATGTAGCAAAAGTTTGGAGAGAATTTCTGTTTTGGATGTCACAATACATGTTGGACAAAAATTGTCATACAAATTGTTATTGTTGATTTTAAAAAAAAACCTCCCCAGATGGGCTCCTCCTGCTGGTGTCTTTAATTCATTAGTTTAAAATAACAGATACACCGTCTCAGCCTCATACATCTTTTTACAGCACAGACTTTGAGTTAAAGTATTTCTTATCTAATACTTTATCTCAAAGGTATTTGAAGTGATGACTGTAGGAATGCACCGATACGAAAATTTGGGCCGATATTAATATTGCTGTTATGGGGCGATAACCTATCTCATATATATTTCACTTCCCATTTCACACCTCGAAAAAAACGACCACACAGCTGACTTCACCATCACATGACCAACCTTCTTCCCTCCCCCTCCAGAAACGATCAGCAACAAGATGGAAATAAATATTGGTTGTTAAAATCAGCCTAGTTTTATTTATTGGACCAATAGCGATGCTTGTGTCGATATCATTATCGTTCATCCCTTGTTGACTAACTTGTTTTTACTTTATGTTTGAAACATGTTAGCAACACTAGTTTTTAGATTCCATGATAGTTTTCTGGCACCTTACAGATGTTATGATTTCCAGCTTTTATGTTGTTGGACAGGAGGATCACATGACTGCAGTCAGGCTCTCTGATGCACGTCAGTCAGAATTACCCGGCTGATACTTGGGATCAGACTGGAACTTCCCTGTTTTTGCATCATATTAACAACTTCAGTCATGGACTCTAAAAGAAATGATGTTCTTTGCTGCATTGTAAGGAAGAATTGGAAATAGAAGTTTTTTCCGTTGATCCTGACAGTTTTCTGTCGTTTTCACAGGTCCTGTATGGAAAGGTGAACGTCAGGTGTTTGGACAAGCTGGAAAACAGTCTTCCTGTCCCGCCTCGTCTGGAGCCGGCTCTGGCTCCGCTGCAGACGGCGGTGGTGTGGCGCTCCGTGCTCCGCTCCGTGGCTGAATACTCTGAGAACAGCGGGCCGTGCCTCCTCACGCCCGTGCGGGATAACCTCCACCAGATCGATGCGGTGGACGGGCCGGCTGCTTTCCTGGACATCCTGGCTCCTCCCTACAACCCGGACGACGGCCGGGACTGTCACTATTACAGAGTCCTGCGGAGCGAGGGCGAGCCGGCGACAGGGGCAAAGGTCGAACAGGAGCAGCTGGGAGACAAGA
Organism: Brachyrhaphis terrabensis; assembly: GCA_903067065.1. Classification (NCBI taxonomy): domain Eukaryota; kingdom Metazoa; phylum Chordata; class Actinopteri; order Cyprinodontiformes; family Poeciliidae; genus Brachyrhaphis; species Brachyrhaphis terrabensis. The sequence continues at coordinate 8,367 of CAEGAG010311575.1, forward strand.
AGGAGAACGAGGGGTGGCTTCTTGAAATCCCCCAGCCAGAGGACTTCTGGTGTGGGGGGGAACCTTACCCAGGCCCTGTGGTCTCCTTCTGAGTCACACCCCTCCTACTGGAACAGCACCCAAACGTCCACTCATCCATCCACCAGGAATTCTGACTTTCTGCACCCGTTCCAGGGAATCCACCTATGGAGTGGGAATCAGCTGGAACGCTCTGCTCCTGAACTCTACAGGAAGAGGTCTGGAAGGTGGCCAGGAAGGGACATTCCTAATCTGATATTATGTTTATTTGAATCATATATTACCTTGTACACAGATGAATGTCATTTGCCAAACAATGTGTGAATAATGCGTTATGGTGAGATACGTGGCAGCTTTTCCCATGAAGTCTCTGCTGCAGAGGACCTCCGCATCATGACGTCTTAATGCCAAAGCTTGCTCCTGCCTTATTGTGAATATTTGTATACCTGGCAATGATGCTATTTTTATTGAACACTTTTAGTCCTTCTTCCCAAGTGCCCACACTACATTCTATAAAGCCTTAAACTTGTTTATATATCACTGTTTCCTAATAGTTCTGGTTTATTTGATAAAACAGAAAGCTGCTGCTTTGTGGTGTTTTGATGTATTGTCACTTGACTTATTGTGACTGAATCCAGACGGAGACTGTAGAGCACACCATGTTAAAGGCCTATTAGGCCTGTTAGAAATGACAGAAAACACTGTTTTGACTCAAGATCATTCCTTTCATGCTACTGTATGCTACCTAACCTATAGTGTGCCTTCTTCTGAGTCTACACAGGTCTGTATATCTGCCATAATTATTGTTTTTCTGTTGAGTGTAAATGGAGTAATAAATATGAGGATTCTCATGAATAATCCTCAACCTTTATTAGCCTTCAGCTTTTATGATTCACCCTTCCACTTGTTAACTTTTGTCTTATTTCAAATGAATGCCTCTATCGTCACCAGTATGATCCACCCTGGTTCTATATGCCACTCTTGTAGCATATAGTAGTTCTGTGGTCCAATCAGCCTTATTGGGATGAAGGAAAGGTTTGCTTCATGCTCAAGTCACACTGTCAGCCAAATCATTTGAATGAATATAAGGAGATTTTTTTCCATGTTCCTGACCGCTGACAATAAGTAATTAACTCTGAAGACACGTCAGCATCATTAATGGGACTAAGAAACAAGAGGGTGCACACTGTAAAATGCAATAATAATGCAAACGTGTTGCCTCAAAGAAATTCAAAGTTTTCCAAACCTAATGTTAGTAAATGCAAGTTGCACATTTTAAATTTACACAAGCTGACTAACTTGTTAACTTGGTGCTGATGATGGTTGCAGTTCGTCCCACGATCTGGGTTTTTGACTAAAGCACTTTGATGTTCTATGGACCTCATAAAGTATAAACCATTTATCTTTTTTTTTAGTTTAGAGAGCGTAACTTACATTAACTTAATACATCTGAGTACATTGTACTTATAGAACACCCAAGTCTTAATTTTTTCAACTAGAGAATACTTACTCGATTGAAACAGTTCCTGGCTCATGTTTTCTTTGCTCAGATTTTCACAGGAAATAGAAAGCAATAGCCTGGCCATTGCCTTCCTGTGCAGTTCCTCATGGAAAAACAACTTCTTGCTTACATCACAGTCTGGCTCAACACTGGTTTGCAGGTAATTTCTGATAAGCTTAACGTCGAATGGGCTCATTACATACTTCACAGACAAACCTTTGCAGTTGGGTAAAATTTAAAACCTTAACACAGTCTACGCTTCCAGGACGCAATCTGTTGTCAACAGCCTGGGTCCAGACCCACTGGATGAAATGAATATTTAGAACAAGGAGCTGGTTTTACCAGGCCAAGAAAGCAGTGATAGTTTGGCACTGATTTATCGTCCAGCTGATTCATCTGTGCCGATTTCCTTAATTTTGGGAGATGGGTGATCGGCCGGTACTTACATGTGAAGTTGATACTATCCACCGATTTTATTTACCTTAACAGAGTAAAAAACAGTTTACTAAAAGTAAACCTCTGTCCTCTTTCTCTCTGTTGAGAGAGTTTGGACTGACAGACCTGCCCACCAGGTCAGCAACTTTCTTGCTATATTTAGTGACGTTTCAGACAAAAAAAAAAATAGTAGCAATTAAGATCTGAAGTGGCTAGTCAGGTCTTTTTAAAGATTGGTAATCAGAGATTGGCCAAAAAACTGCAATCAGTGCACTCCTAGTCTGCTCACTTTTACTCAGCAAAACAATCATATGCAAGGCTGCAGCCTCAGGCGGAGCAGGATGGTCATGAAAATGAACAGAAAACTCACTCATGGTGCAGTTTCATGTGTGGAAATGTAAATGCCAAAAACTAGCTAAAAGGGGCTCGACTCCTCTGAAAGTAAAGGCTCATTGTTGATGAGCCGACTGATTAGATGAAGCTCTAGATTCAATCTTTTCCCCTAAAACATCTTAATGCATTGATGGAGATCTTGTTGGCCAACCCTCCTGTCACATATTAACTGATTGCCTCAAAATAATCTCTTGCAACAGATAAAAGCAGATGAATTTACATTGTGTGATTAAAGTATTGCAAACTTAAAATAATTTGATAAAATGTGTTTAGTTTTACACAAAGTAAATAGGAAGAACATACTGGCGCTAAATGTTATATGTGACTGTTTGATCACGACCATTTCATGGCAAACAGTATTCTTAAACTGATCTGAAAGTTTTACTCTAAACAAATAAATTTTTTTCTGCCTATTCAACAGCATTATATTTGTTAACTTACATTAAAGAAACATGGTGTCATCATATTTTATTTTCCAACACAGAAATCGGTTGTACAAATGTTCAAACCTTCCTCTTGGGTTTGCAGGTTTGCTTGAGCAGAAATTGAGTCTGGGATGTCCTGAACGTTACCTGTTAACCCTTTACAGTTCAAAATCACCACTTTCAAATGCTTAACTGTTTCATGTGAACTCAACTTCAATAGATTAAGTTGTCAAGCATTTCTGATGATCCACTGGGATCTGCTTCTTCGCTGCTGTGCAGCAGAGCATCGTACACAGCAGGCAGTCAGTGAGGATCTGGTGAGCAGTTGGTAGGGCAGTTTGATCATATTTAATCATCTTTATTTTGTGACTCTGCTTTCCAATTAATTAGAGTAAGACAAGATGAGACCACTAATTTATTTCACCTGCAAATACTAGCAAATATTCTAACTAAAGTAGTCTAATCTGTCAGAAATAGACAAAAAATAATTATAAAGACAACTTCATCACAATAATGTAGATAAAAAAGTGAACTTAGTAATGCAGCTTTAGTGCTAACATTGAATTGATTTAGTGTAAGTGTGCAGTCATTTCAAATGTTGTGAGTTTCACAAGAACAAAGACAAAATATCAACTTAAGACCCATAAAGATGGATCTGCTGAAAATATTTGGAAAAAAATCCATGAAGATTATTAACTCCTTTTTTTTTTTTACATAAGTTGCGTTAGTGTACATTTCCTTGGCCATCCTTCTGCCATGGCGCAGACTGCACGACAATCAGACATGAACACTGGAAAACTGAGACTGGAGTTATTCTGCTGACCTGATATTCAGAAGAGACATTACTCCCCACTGTGTGTGTGGGTGTGTGGGTGTAGGTGTGTGTATTTGTGCATTTACAAACAAAATGCTGTTAAACTGATATGAGTGCTCAACAGATGCAGCAAGAAACTGTTGGGTTTGTAAATGCAACATGTTAAATTGATGCAGGTCAGTAAATCATCATTTGTTTAATACAAGCTTTTATCATTTTATGGATAGCTCATATTGTTAAAAAACGCTCATATTGTTCAAATTCATCTTGTGAATGTCTCAGTAATGAAGTCTTTCTACTCAGATTAAAAAGCAGAATGACGCTCATGTCTTTATTTTCGGCCTCAGAATAAACGATTTGACTCTTTATGTTTGCGAATTCTCAGCTTTTAGTGTTTTTATTTTGAAGAAGTCGTTTCATGTGTGATATTTCATTGGTTACATATCCGGTTGAATCCACAAATAACTGAATGAAGTTTGGTTGTGCAGAACTGAGTCTGCGGTTCCTCTTGGTAAAACAATATCCTGGATCATGTTTGTCTCTCAACAGATATTATTCTTGGCGATGACAACATTGGAACATGTAGACAAATATAGAAGAGAAAATTGATCAATACAGAACTGCAATGTGGAGAAAGTTCCCCTTATGGAAAACAAATATGTTCTCATTTTTATGTAATCACCAATTTTTTGAATACTTAAAATAATCGGGTGTTTGTATTTGGAATTTAGGAAACATCTCCCCTCTCAGTCTTTGTTCCTGCTTCTCTGTGCCAAAGCGCGGATTAGTTCAGTTGTTTGCCTACTAGATCAGTGTCTGATAATAACCTGAGGTGACACTAAAATAAAAAGTGAGTGGGTCTAAACTCTGAGTCAGATATGCCAAAGATGACGCAATGAGGGATTTGCCCAATAAAACTTTCCAACATCAAAAAGTGTGTATAAATTCAGATGAGACCTTGTTATTCTGCTGCCTGCGCGGCGCGGCGAGGCGCTGCGCGCTGCAGCCATGAAGAGTGAAAGCGGCGCTTGTTTCTCATCCTCGTTCATTTAATAAGTCTTAAAACACACATCACAACAAACGACTCTATTATCCTTCAACATATTTACATCTCAGACATTTTACACACAAGCGACAATTAATGGAAACTCGGAGCGACACCAAAAACTGAATACAAAAATAGAATGTCTTCCAACTTTACATATTATCCGGCAGATTTACATCGCATTAGGAACGTCCTTGAATCAGTCAGTGTACAAAAGACACAGCAAGGCACTAGAGAAACACTCATCAACAGACATTAAATGAAATAACTTAAACGTGTCCTCGGTTCTTTGAAACATTATTGCCGTTATTTTACATGTACAAGCGCAGGCCGTGTCACAGTTCAAAGAGTTGGGAATATCTGACTCCCTTTTTAATGGAAACATTTAAACTTATATTTATTCATATTTCAGTAGGCTGTGCAGGCAAAGTGCATTCGTATAAGCATCTGTGTGAGTTCAGTAGCTTGGCTGTGCGTCTTAGTGCGCCACCGTGCACAAGTTCTTCATTCGGTGTTCGGCTCCCCGTTCCCAGAACGTTCACGCCGACACTCAGAGAGTTCTTCAAGGAGTTCGTGTGAGTCAGGCAGCCAAGGGGACAAAGTTTTCAAAGCAGACCTAGGAACAGATCCCACTGGCTGCGCTGATGCCGCCTGACGGACGCTCCAACGCGGAGCTTCCACAGGAGGAGGACGAGGACACCGTGGACGCTTTCCTCTCCTTCTGCCGCAGGTGGATCTTAGTGTGTCTCTTTCTCTCGTCGCTCCGAGCGAACTTGCGGCCGCAGTAGTCGCAGGCGAAAGGCTTCTCGCCCGTGTGCGTGCGGATATGCGTGGTGAGGTGGTCGCTGCGGCTGAAGTTCCGCATGCAGATCCGACACTGGAAGGGTTTGTGGCCAGTGTGGATGCGGATGTGCCTGGTTAGTTCATCCGAGCGGGAGAAGCGCCGGTCACAGCCCTCCGCCGGACACGGGTACGGCCGCTCGTGGACGGGCGTTTTGCTGGGTCTGTTCGGGTATTTTCTTGGCCGCAGGATCGGCCTGAGGGGCAGGTTCTGGGGGCTGTAGGCAGAGGAGAGCCGTGGCTGCCCTGTTTCTGAGCCGCCGCCGCCCGGAGCTCCCAAAGTAAAGTTTCTGATAGTGTTCAGCGGTGTCAGGGGAGGAGGGACTCGGAACGTATCAAGAGGACACGGTACGAACGGCTTCCGATCTGGGATGGTTGCAGGGTGCATGTCCCGCTGACAGGCCGGCTGGAAGAAGCCGGAGTAGTCAGGGATGATGGGTAAGAGGCCCGGTATGTCTGAACTGCTGGGCTGCTTGGGTGATGAGTACGAGGGCGGAGGGTACGAGGCTATCGGACAGGAAGAGGTGGACAAAAACGCCGAGGGGTCCTGGTACACCTCCCCGCAGCCAGAGGAGGAGTAAGGGGGCGGGGGTGAGTACAGGTGATGGTGGTGATCCAGGTCGGCCTGGCTCTGAGCCGCCATGGTGCAACTTAAAGCTCCACTGGAGAAGTGATGAGGAGATCCAGAGGAAACCGGGGAGGAAGAGGCTGAAGAGGAAGGAGGAGGTGGAGGGGGAGGCGGCTGGGCCACGTTGAATATACCCGAAACGATGTTAATGACTCCCTCTGGGTTCCAGTTCGCTGGGTACTGGGAGTCGATGGAGAACTTCCCCATGTAGGTGAAGGTCTGGTTGCGATGGGAGGCGGGCTGGGAGAAGCCGCTGGTGTAGGAGGAGAGATCCACCGAGCGCTTCTCTGCGTTCATGTCAGAACCCATCAGACTGTCTGAGGACAACAACAAACCATCATTCACACACCTGCTCATCAACACACTTTGCTACAACCTACAACTGACTGAGCACAACTTGAATGTCATCTTTTTATCTCAAGAAACACTTTGGAAGAAGTCTGAAACAGTTTGCTAAACATATCCAGTTAATAACAGAGATCTGTCTGATTTATCTGTCGTACCTGCTGCCACATTCATCTGGTCGTAATGTGCTCCTAGGTCGGCGTTGGGAAAGATGGCCACAGAGGTCGGCAGACTGGCGGCGATGTCATCCACAGAGTACACGCTGTCTGCCACGGGATGCAAGAACCCTCCGAGATTCACCGGCACTTTCTCCAGAGTTTTAGCTGTCATCGTGCGCTCACCTCTCTCTCTGACTCTCTCTCTGACTCTCTGACTCTTTTTCTTCTTTGTTTTTCTTGGAGCCTAATAAGAGCGTGGAACCGGAGGGGTCACCACTGCATGTCTCTGTCGGTTGTCAGGATGCGCTCCGTGTTGCTGCTGCGCTTCATGTGACAAAGTTTCGGACTGGCTTCGGTGACGGAAGCGGGCTCCCTGACACTAGTATGTATATATGGGGAACCTTTTGAATGTGTCTGTTACGTCATTACCCAAATATGGACCGGGAGGGCCAGAGACGGCACGCGCAGCTAATTCTGATTGGCTGGGCGGCTCCGTGACGATTTCAAAGGGAATTACTCCTCAGTGGAGAGCCCGCTGCTGCAGGAGAGATAAGAAAGTTTTTTTTCCACTGGCCGTGGAGCCACACCGAGGCTCCTAAAGACTCTAACAGCGGAGCCAGAACTCTGCTGACACCTGCTCTCCGTTCCCACCTGCTGCTTTTCAGTCTGGTTCGGATTTGGTTGCACAAAATATCAAAAGTATGACATTTGAGGTTTGGCTCTCGAGCCCATAAAAGGTCGAATCCGGTTGATAGGGACACGCCCCTTATGCCATATTTGGTTTTCTGTTCCGGAATTTTTTTGATCATCGGAAAGTGACGAGTTTTACCGAGCTGAGAGAGAAAGAGATAGTGTGAGAGAGAAAGGCATAACCACAGTCAAATGAGACGGACAGAGAAGTGGAATTTCTTCCTCTGGGTGACTCGCTCAAAGGCTCGGAAACTTCTGACAGTCTGATTTGACTATGCTCTAGGAAAGACTAGATTTAGTTCACTGAAGTTATCTATAGTCTTTTTATAGAGCGCAGGAAAAAGGAAACCAATATTTCTAGAGGCATGCTGCATGTTACATATACAATACCTAAAGTTGACTGATCCTCATAGATCTATGTTATTTCTTTCAGACTGGACTAAAGAATAAACCCTGAAAACCCATCAGTTGCTATGTGAACTTCAAGTCACAGATGGCATAAAGACAATGTTTTACATGCAAATGTGCTCATGATTCTTTAGTAAATGTAACCTTAAGGAATTTATTGTAGTTGTGAAAAACAGATGCCCCCCTGTGGTGTCCTTAGGAAGAGTTCCTGTCTCACACCCTCTCTCTGTTCCATACACACAGACGGCGATGCTCTGCTCTACTTGACTGTGAAAAGTCCCTCTGTGGGTGGAGAAAGAAGACAGACAGAAAACACTGGGCACCTTGGGTGGAATCTACTTTCCGTTTTGTCTGCTTTCATGTTTGTGTGTTGCACAGCCACATCACACAATCAACCACAATCTTGTTATGATCTAAATCAAACCTTTCGGAAGGCTTCGGGTGACCTGAAGCTACCCGATAAGTGAAAAGTCAAATGTTCACCAATCATAAGGTAGAAACCTGGAATCACTCTGATGATACTCAGCAGAATATCTCTTTATATGGCATTTTGACCACAGAAGGTGCCTGGAAAGGGACACTTTAAAAGATTACTATTTACAAGAGCTGTATGGACTTCTGACTTTACCAACAATGTCAGCTACCAGAGTAGATTTGATGAATATTCAGGTCTTGCCATCTCTCCCATATCACTAATGAGTTGATGTCTTTAGCTATTTCAAAAACACAGAGCCTTACCAAGTTTCTTTTGTCTATGTTCTAGTGCAAAAATCTCAGTACACCTGAAATAAAACACACATAACTTCCAAGTAATTTATTAGCAAGATATAGGACTTTGTTTCAACTACATAATTCCTGAATATTGATAAATGTACTAGTTTCAAAGGCATGATTTTTTACTTATAACAAGACATTTTTCCCATGTATGTTTCTGTACATCTAACACTTGTAAGTTATTTTTGTCTTATTTCAAGACTTATTTCAGATATTTGCTCTAGAAACTAGACAAACATACTTGATAAGATTTAATATTTTTGCAGTGTAGGTAAAACAAACTTTTGATTATTAGTCCCCAAATGGACATTCTGTACATTATTCTGATATGAATGGGATGTCATTGTATATCTAAATCAACCACTGGGGATTAATAAGGTTAAACATAAAAACTTTCACTTTCCTAAGTGTTCTGTCAAATCATTTTTCAAATCTGTTATGGAGACCAGAAGTTCCATCACTCATAACGTATTATTGTTATTATTATCCAAATGTTCCTTTATTTCAGTTGTGGTGTGACATTCTTTCAGGCAAGTGGACTGGCCATCCTTCCAGTACAGGGAGAATGTGGGGGGAGAATGTCAATTTGTTCTGAGAATTTATGTTGGTTTAATTTGAATTTAACTACTGTTTGAATAAACACTTACCTTTCCTGGTGTCTCCTTAGCAGAGTGGAGCAGCAAAGGGAGACAAATACTCCAGCTGCTGGTGAAAAGCTCCTGGAGAAAACCGTGTCGAGTAGTAGAGGTAATGATGTGAGGAGTTATATTAAGTTAAAATCATTCTTAGATTGGCCTTAGACTAGTTTAGTTGTAATGATTTGCATGTATGTAAATATGTTTTGTTGCCATTTATTGTTTTAGTATTAGGTTTGTGTAAATAATGATTATTTCTTGTTTTTTGTTTGTTTTTTTTGATTACCACTTTTTCTTGGTATCTCTGAAGTTGTTCAGGGTATAAAAGCCAGCTTCTTTGTCTCTTTATGAAATGGTGTTGGTGAAAATGTGACCTGCAGTTCTTTAATAAATTCACCTAAACTACAGTTTTGTAGTTTATGCCTCATTTTGAACCTTGAGTCTCTGCCAGTTAAAGTGACAAATGTTATCTTGTATAAAACTGATCAGAACAGTGATGGTAATCCTCCACCAGACTAGTCAAATCTGAACGTGATTCTGAGAAGATTAGTAATAATAACAATTGTTTTAAGGAATCTCTAGTCTCTGGAACGCCAGAGCAGAATCTTATCCTTATAGTCGGTAAAAAATGGATCTTACTTTCAGTGTTGGCTGGACTCCAACATGGCCTCATCCTGTCACTGATCCGCGTTGCAGTGTGCATGCTCGGGATCTCCAGGGTGTAGTTCCAGTGAAGACTTTGAGCTATGACCTTTAGTGTTCTGGAGCTGTTCATAGCTGAGTGTGAAACAGCAGGATGAGGGTAGCTCCTCTCAGTCTGAGCTCTGGTTCTCAACCACAAATGAACGGACAGCACTGAATGAGACTCAACCTTAAGTGGAAAAGTTCAAATATGTTTGTTTCATTCTATGAGTGAGGGACAATGGGTAGATGGATCTGGGCTTTACCTGTAGTAAAAAGGGCATTGTTCCATTCTGTTGTGAAGAAAGAGCTGGCCAAAATGCAAAGCTCCAACTTTACTGGCCCTTCCGCTTGTCCAGCTATGGTTTTCAGATATGGCAAGTTGACCTGAAATGAGCTTCCTCCCCAGCTGGGCTGAACCTCAAAGAAAATGAACTATTCTACAGTAGAACCACTGCTGCTCTGCATAGAAAGGAGTCAGCAAAAGCAGTTCAGGCTACTGATCATCACACTGTAAAACCTGGTTACTTAGTTGAACCCAAATGATTTGAGGAAACAGGTTGCTCTTAACAGCTTAAGTTTATTAACCTAAACAATTCAGTATAAAAATATTCACTTTGAGTGCATGTCACTCAACTATTTTCTGTAAGGATAACATGAGTAAATAAAGTTAATAGTAAACTGAACTTAGTAAGTAGCCTACACTCATATGTTCATTACTTGTAACATATTTAAAATGTGTTGATTGTTCCCATCTATATTGAAACACTGTAACTTAATAAATATATTGATGTATTTAAAACTATTTTTTTGTGACAAAAAAAGTGGTTTAATTAATTGCTGCTGGTGGTGGCGCAATGCATTGTTCACCTTGTTGACCAATTATATACTTAACTTTTTTGCAAGGACTCAACTAAAAGCATTTTTTAACCAAACGTTCACGTCTCTCACTCTCTCTCTTGAAGTTTGGTTAAAGCAGTTTTTTTTTAAGTGGTCTCTTGTGGGTAATGAGCTGTCATAGCTTAACATCCATCTACTAACAGCCATATTTCTGCTGCCACAGTAAGCATTGGTCTTTGTTAACAAACACTGAATGGATTATATTCTGACTTATAACCACAAAGTAAAGACAGTAATGTATAAAAAATGACAGGCAGAAATGATCAATAAACCGTCCATGCTCAGTACGCTATAAAATCTAACAGTACATTTTAATAATAAAGACAAGTTGAGAAAAAAACAAAACAGTGAAAGGCTTAATCATTACTTCTGCAGATTATTGTGCAGTATATGCTGCTGTATTTAGATAGTAAAAAACTAACAATTTATGGTTGCCTATTGATGTTTTCTCTTACATAGTAAAATCTGATACTTAAAAACTTACTTAAAAACAATATGCAAACTCACTGCCTCAAAAAAAAATTAAGCAAAGTAAGTTTAGGATTAGTGAGTAAGAAAGCCTAATTTATTTTACGCAAGCAGTTCTACATAAAGTATTACAAGTGAAAAAAAATAAGTTCATGAAACTCATTTGTCATGCATAGTGTTACTTAAATTTTTTTAATTTGAATGAGTCCTTGTCCTTCCTTCCTTTCCCACTTCTTTTTTTTAATTAAGGTTTTATTGGCTCTAGTGTCCTTTAATCGGGACTTGAACCTGTGACAGCCTTGGTGAGGGTTGTGTTGCACCACCATCACACCGCTCTCTCTCACTTCACAGAATTGCTAATTACATGAAATATTTAAAATACTTGGTATATACAAAAAATATATAATACTTGGTCCAGAAAAAAAAATTCTCAAGTAAATCATCGCACTTGCATGCAGTATTGAGTGAAAGTATTTTCCAACACAGAAGAAAAAGCACAATTATCAGAAACAGATTCTTTTCTAAGTTAACTCAGCTCAAGCAGAGTGAGCTGTTAAGACTTTTCATCAACAAGTTTCACCTAACTTACTAAAAGTAAGTTAGGTGAAACTTAACTTAACTAGTTGCTGGATAAATCATTTAAGACTACTTACTATTTTCAGTTAATTGCCAGGTCTGTATTTAGTGTATAATATTAATCTGTTCTCTGTAAGGGATTATTTGATTTTGAAAAGATTATTTGGATACACTATTATTAATTTTACTTTTTCACCACATTTTGATTTATTAACAAAAAGTAAAGACAATGACAAAAATGATGAGCAGAAATTTTCAATAAACGCTCCATGCTTTCATCTTCCAGCACTGAGAGGATTTATTAACTGCTCAACAAGCTCACAGTGACAAGACCTCTTCCTACGACAGGCAAAAATAACTATTACTGATAATACACTCACAGAACCTGCCTTCAAAAAAGTCCAAATTAACCCTTTAACAAGTAAATATTTAAGATAGTGTTTGGCAGTAGGACAATCTACAGCTTGGAGCTTGCACACTTTCAGCTTTTTTGCCTTCTTGAGCTTTAAGATTCTAATAAATTAGTAATTAAGATACTGATCCTGTGATAGTTAGTTGATATTTCAGAACTAACCAGCCAGAAGCTTTATTCTTTCTGCTGTTACCACTGCACCAATTTAAGATACCGCAACAGTTTCTGCTCTAGTTAAACATCTTGAGGGTGAATGATTGCCACTATGATGTAATTAGTTTGTCTCTACAACCTTTAGTTACGTGTCTGTACATCTAACACAGGACATGACTAATGAGGCAACAGCTCCAGAGTCTCATGGTCACACACAACCTTCACATTATTCACTGCAGTCATCAATACACACAGTCAATACCAGCAGTATTCATCACTGAAGTTGTGTGTGTATGTATGCATGGGTATGTGTATGTGTGTGTGTCGCCTTGTATTGCATACATTGTAAGTACAATTTATCTAACAAATATTCACATTGTGGGGACCAACTGCTCCTTTTTCAAATTCAAAAATACTTTATTGACTAAATGTTGTAACTCATATTAATTCAAATTCTTCAGAGTTATGGGGCCCAAAGCCAGAAGTGTGTGATAGTCTGGAAAGACAAAAATAACTCTTCAACCATTTCAAGTTCTCTCAATGTTCCCTTCTTCAGTTATGGCCAGTATATATGGATGATGACAGAAAGTGTGAGATTCCAGATGCAAATGAAAACATCTTCCTCTGTAGGGAGCCCAGGCATCCTAACAGATACAGTGAGGAGTTCATTCATTAGAGCGTAGCTCGGAGTTAAACCATTGCTTTTGGTCTGACCTGGAAATGCTTTGTAATCCTCATAAAATCTGAATAATTAAAAAGAATGGAGCTGATGCGAAACATGAAGTTTAGAATCCCTTTTTCAGATAACAAGTTATGGATTTGACAAATCTGCCAAGATTCCTAAATTCCCCAGACAAGTCAGGTTCTCAGCTGCTGGTTTGACAGTTGACAAAATCATTTTAGTTTATTATCATACATTGACAATAAAGCTGCTTATTTTATATATCTTGTTTTAAAATTACAATTTGTACTTGCCTATGTTATTAATTATGATGAACATTTATAGGAACTTGTGCACTCTGATAATTATGTGTTGGTCAGATCTTTGCACCACCGTATTTCTGTCCAGCAGTTTTTGTGACTGGCTGATCACAGCTATATTCAGACTGATAACATCTCCTGCACTCTTGAGCCTGATGTGAGTTGTTGTTACAACTGTTATCAGTCCATGTGATATTTGCTCACATGGAGTGAAACCTTCTCACCTACCTAGATGTTACCAAGGGAAAATCCCTGTCCTGTCCCTAAAGTGTACCTACTGTACTGTGAATGTAGATGGTTATCAGTGCTGATCAGGAGTGAGGCGTTGATACCATTATAAATTATTACCTTAACGTAATAACTGGCTTAAAATACATTTCACATTTAAAAAATGAAAGTTTAGTAACATTGAAAAGATGTTTTATCATGATATGTGGAAGTTTTGTGCTCTAATATATCATGTTTAGACACATTTAGAAAGATAATAAATTCCCTTACACCGTAAGAAAAGACATTTAAGTTTAAGACTAGCAGTTTCCACAGATACCTTTAAAAATATATGCCTGTTGAGTAACTAAGGTTATAACTAAGTAACTAAGACTATATTGCTGCCACAAGTTTATCACCAGAGATTATGCAGTTATTTCCTTCTCTGTCTAATTGTCACAGTCATCAAAGCAAAACCCACAGTGGATACAGTTTGCTTTTAGCCCACATATTTTTTCTGCGTGGGAGTGCAACAACCAGAGTGTGTGTTTGCACATAAATGTGTTTTTAATGTGTGTGAGTGGCACTGAGAGAGGCAGCGAGTGAGGAACAAAATGAGAACATTAGTATGGTTTAGATGAAAGTTTACCATCTTCAATCAGCAGATGAACCAACAGCCATAGCTGCCTCCACAAACACACACACACAGTTCCAGAACACCGAAAGGCTTACTAAGGACTTCCAGTGCTCTATATGTGATGTCATGAAACACCATCCTCTTCTCATCCCTGGGGTGCAGATCAAATCACAGCATCTAAATAATAGTTGTAAATCCAGATTGTTGAATAGGTAACCTGTAAAAGTGAGTGTCAACAGTTCTTAAGGCAGCAGGGGAATCCTTCACTTAAACCAGCCTTCAGCATATCATCTTATCAATCAATCAAGTTTATTTGTACACTACGTGTACAATTATTAGACAAGTTTTAGTTTTTAAGCATGCTGTATTAACTTGATACAGCAAGTTTATACAGCTGTGTTCAAGCTGTATAAACTTTAATGCTTATTGAATATAAACATATCAGCTGATGTGTATTGATTTAATGAGGGGAAAAGGGTGAGGCTAAGGAGATCAACATATATATCAAGGTGTGAATAATTATTATCTTCAGGCAAAAGGGGCCAAAAAAGAGATTTAAGTGACTCTGAAAATCAAAAATTGTAAAAAGTCTTTCAGAGCGACGCAGTCTTGAAATTCCTAAGATATTGGGGGTTGATCACAAAACCATCAAATGTTTTGCTGCAAATAGTCAACAGGGTCATAAGAAACATGTTGTGGGAAAAAAAGATATAAATTAACTGCCAAAGACTTGAGAAGAATCAAACATGAAGCAACCACCCATTATCTTCCAGTGCTGTCATATTCCAGAACTGCAACCTACCTGGAGTTCCACAAGTACAAGATGCTCAGACACATGGAAGGATGAAACCTGACCAACACTGAACAAGACATATAAGTTTTATGGACTGATCAGATGAGAGTGACTCTTGACGGACCAGGTGGACGGACCTGTGGCTAGATCAGTAATGGACACTTCGCATCAGACACCAGCAAGGAGGAGGCAGGTACTGGTATGAGTTGCTATTATTAAAGGTGAGCTAGTTGGACCTTTTCAGGTTGAAGATGGACTCAAAATTAACTCCAAAGCCACTTTGGAGTTTTAGAAGACACTTTGTTCAAGCAGTGGGAAAAGTGTTGTAACTGTTATTGAAAAGAAGGATGGCTATATTGGTCACTGATTTATTTTTTAAGTGTCAGAAATGTTTATTTGTCAATTTTGAGTTGTATGTTTATTATTCTGATTCTAACGGATGACAATACACAGGTGAGGTGGTAAAATTAGCAGTTTTAATTCAGTTGCATAATAATTTTGCCAACTAACATTTGTTGTAAATTAGCAATAAAAAACCAAACTGCATTAAACTGTGGAGATACACTTCCTGGTTTTGGTTTCTAGGCGACATTAAAGTGTTTGATCTTTGAGTAAGAAGACAAGGAGAGGAGTTTAAATTAAAAATGCACAAAAGTTGATCAATACAAAATACTATGGTACAAAATCATAAGTCATTATTGTACTAAGACTAAGGTAAACATTCTCACTGAAACCAGGAAGATAGAGCACATCACCTCCGACCGACACTGACTCTCTGTAGCTCAGAGAATGGACTTTAAAATACTGCTGTTAGTTTATAAATCTCTGAACGGTTTAGCATCACAATACATTAAAGATCTGCTGCTGTTGTATCAACCTTCCAGAACTCTCAGGTCTTCTGGTTCTGGTCTGCTCTGCATCCAGAACCAGAACTAAATATGAAGAAGCATCATTCAGCTTCTATGCACCACAAATCTGGAGCAAACTTCCAGAAAACTGTAAAACAGCCGAAACACTGAGTTCCTTTAATTCCAGAGTAAAAACCCACCTGGTTAGAGTTGCTTTAGTAAAAGAATAAATGAAACATTGACCAACATATTTCACGTTTAACGATGGCACTTGACAAAATGTAAAATGGCCTGTTTGTGTTTTTCTGATGCACTTTGAACTGCCTTGTTCCTGGAATGTGCTCTATATTCCAGGTTATTATTCAAGTAGTAGTTTGTAGGATTAATTTTATTGTTGAACAACAACATGACTCTCTGTCAATCCAAAATGTTAACAACCTCTCAAACCTGAATAGTTAAGAAAGTAAAAGTGAGATTTTGGCTTTCTTATTACAATATCTATGTGTGCAAGATTATTGGGCAACTATTAGTTCAAGACAACTTTACAAAAAACATCCTGTTTAGATTCAGAACTACAGTCATTTGAATATGATGGTGAATCTCAAGTTCATCATAAAGGAACAGCTAACATAATCCCAAGCTTAAGCTGTCCTGATATGCTCTCATGTTCATTCTGCAAGTTTTTGTTTACTTGTAATCTTTGAAAACATGCAATAATTACTCTTTTGTGACAGCACATTTTTTTCATTGCGTTCGACAAAATGTATTTGTAAAGGAAGTGTGTTTTGGTGGAGCGTGGAATGCCAGCCGACAAAGTAAAGGTAGTGAGAGACCTGAAGTGTGAAAGCTTTACTCCATTTACCTCATATGAAACGTAAAGTGGAGTTACTCGGGACAGGCCCTGCAGCAACAAATTCAAAGCATCCCCACACACAAAACTTCTTTTACAGTTAGCAGCAGGTTCTTCAGTGACCTCCCTAAAAGCTTTTAGCAGTGTTTTTGACCACCGCAGCAGACACTCATTCCATTTTCCTTGGGGTGGAAGATCGTTACCCCTAAATGTGAAAGTCGCTTCTCTTGAGATCATAATTCGTCCTTTAAAGCTGCTCTCCTGCCTGCATGACTGTGAGCTTTGTTGCTTCCCAGACAGTTAGCTTTCATCGACTGCTGAGCCAAACATGAAAGCAGGCTGAAAAGCTCTGATATCTGTCCAAGATGAGGAAAAAGGGAAAGAAGAGCAAGCGGAGTCATGGATAAAAGAAAAAAGTTGTAACATGGGAAACCTCTGTATTACAGGCAGGCCTTGTATTACACAGGAACTTTGCAGGGAGACTAGGAGATTAGGTCAAAGGTCTCGGTCTTTGTGGTTTTTATTTTTTAAGTTATTTAACAGAAGAGCATTATGATAGATTGTCTTCCCTTAATGTCTTAAATCCTTTCTCTGGTTGTGCCCCTCCAAAGCATCAATACAACATCTTGTCAGAAAAAATAACATGTTGGTCAGATTGATAGATTACTGTAAGCCTAAATCTTTCAGAAGTATGAATAATTTGGGGCTTGACTGTGACTGAGTGTTATGGATCGATTGAGCGATCAATCAAGTTTATTTCATTTCAACAACAAGGCAGTTGTACAAATTCCTGTACATCATAAAAATACAAAAATAAAAAGTTACAAAAATCACCGTACAGTCACCAATTGAGAAGCCAGAAAGAAACATTACATTGTTATGAGTGCCATCACCAAAATGATCAATACACATCATGTATGTTGGTCAATGTTCCAGCGACTATGAATCAAAGGAAATTCTAGTCAGCTGGGTTTTAGTCTGGATTTAAAGGAACTCTGTGTTTCAGCTGTTTTTCAGTTTTCTGGATGTTTGTTCCAGATCAGTGGTACATAGAAACTGAATGCTGCTACTCATGTTTGGTTCTTTTTCTGGATGCAGAGCAGAACCAGAACCAGAAGACCTGGGAGTTCAGGAAGGTTGATACAACAGCAGATCTTTAATGGGTTTGGGTGTTAAGCCGTTCAGAGATTTATAAACTGACAACAGTATTTTAAAGTCTATTCTCTGAGCTCCAGGTTGATTTTTTAGACCTGTGAAGACACTGTTGCAATAATCAATGCGACTACAGATAAACACATGGATGAGTTTCCCTTGATCTTGTTTAGACATTAGTTCTCTAATCCTGGAAATGTTCTTCAGGTGATAGAAGGCCAACTTTGTAACTGTCTTTGTTTGTCTCTGAATGTTCAGGTCAGAGTCCATCAATACTCCAAGATTTTGCACCTGATCTCTAGTTTCCAGTTGTAATAACTGAAGCTGTGTTGACTCAAGATCGTTCCTCTTTAGGTCCATAGATAATAACTCAGTTTTGTTTCAACTCAGCTGGAGAAAGTTATGACATATCCATAACTTATATTTATGTATCTGTTCTAGTCATCTGTTTAGTGCTCAAATGGGTTCAGATGTCAACATTACAATGTTGACATTGTAATGTAGAGTTCTGTATCATTTGTGTAGTCATGGTGACTAATCTTATTTTCTGTTATAATTTGAGCTTGTGGGACCTTAGGTAATGAATATTAGGGGTCCTAGGATTAAACCTACTAACAGTACTGCAAAAAAGAGCCATCAGAGTAACAGACAATGCTAGTTTTCTTATACACACAAATTCTTCATTTTTAAGTCTAATTTATTCAAATTGCAGGACATTGTAAAACATTAAACTGTACTATTTATGTATAAATCTGTTATGATCTGTTAGCTAAACATCTTCAAGAAATATTTTATGAACGGGAGGGAGGGAACAACTTAAGAAAAACACTTGATTTCAAAATATGCCGCATCCAAACAACTATGAACTCTGAAGCCTTTGTATCCCTGTAGCTGGTTAAACAACTAACAAACTGAATATGGAACTAAAACAAGAAGAAAGCAGTTTAAAAATAAATAGAAAGCTGTTACTCAGATTGCACAGCAAAGAAGGGAAGTAATACAAATGAATTTTTTCCTTTCTTTCTTCTGTGCTACTATTACCACTATTGGTAGTTTATTATTGTTATCCTACTATCATCAATATATATATTTTTCTCTCTGTTTTTATAAGTTTTATTTATTGTTGTATAACACAGATTGAGAAGAATTTATAAGTGCGCATTGGCAAGGAGTTGGTAATTATACTGATGCTGTATGTCTGGTTGTTATTACCAGTGTCATTACTATTGTCATTATCTGTAGATTTTGTTTCTAACCATTTTGTCTATGTAGTATAATTTATTTGTTGGCTCTTTAGCACAGTATACTGAACAGGCACATGAATATTATAACATGGTTTTAATTACAATTTTTTGGTAATTATTGAGTCAGTAGGTAATATAATAAAATAAGAGAAACAGGGACTTTAAAATACAGACGAAACATTAAAAATGAAAATGAGACAGATTGTTTAAAAGGACATTGTGAACAGAGTCGGGTAGAGAGAAAGGTTTGCAGGTCTGCTGTGGTCTGGAGCCTGACATGAGTTTTCCACAGAAAGGGCTGGTTGGTCTGATCTGTTCTGGCTGCACACTTAACGCTCCAATGGAACCTGTTGGGTTTCCTTAGCCAGGAAACTTTTTGGGCTTGACTTGACATTGTTTAATGACAAAGATCAAATTAGAATGTATTTTATTGCCTTTGAATCCGTCTATATGATTGCACTGAATGACTTTGTTCTGTATAAAACCGGATGTTTTCTTGTGACGCTTTGAGATGGCATCCTTTGTGAATTGGTGCTCTATAAGCAAACTGAACTAGATTAAAATGAACGTCATGCTAAACCAACAGCGGTGTGAAACGATGACTCCAAAGAGCTGACTCAGTCTGTCACCTGAAGGTCTTTGTGTCTGTTTATGTCTCTGCTGACATCCTGATAGCAAGAGAACACAATCAATCAATAATCAACTATGCCAACAATAAACTGTAATAAGGGGATGGATGAATTATAACTGTAATAACTGAATAAATATTAATGGGATCTGTTTGTCAGGGAAAAACATCATAATGTTAATGAATTGCAGTTGCTATTTTCATTTGACAGCAAAGACTGAGTTTAACTTCAATGGTTGCAAGATTGATTTTAATTTACAGCACATGTGAGAACTCTCCAGGTACTAGAGCTTCCCACAGGCCAAAGATACACATGTAGGGTTAACAGGTCTCCTTTATTTGCAGGTGAGTGTGTGTGTGGGCTTGG
Source organism: Brachyrhaphis terrabensis (assembly GCA_903067065.1). Classification (NCBI taxonomy): domain Eukaryota; kingdom Metazoa; phylum Chordata; class Actinopteri; order Cyprinodontiformes; family Poeciliidae; genus Brachyrhaphis; species Brachyrhaphis terrabensis. The sequence goes on from CAEGAG010311575.1 coordinate 28,373, forward strand.
TTGTGCATCTCTGTCCTTTGATGGACTTGAAGCTGTCCAGGTTGGACCCTGCCTCTTACCCAGTTAGCCCCCTGCAGCCCTACAGAGCATGGACAGACAGAACAGTAGATAGATAGTAAAAACCAAGAAAAATCCTCTGGCTAGTCTAGATTAGCCATGTCTGGAGGAATGCACATGTACCATCATCTTATTCTCAATGAGCAGCACTGGTACCACTCACTCTCACTGAGTCAAAGCAAAGCTAGGAGCTGACCTCTTGTTGGGACAGCTCAGTACCGTCAGTCATTTCAGTGTAAAGATGTTCCAGTTTTGAACTCTAAAACATTGTGGCTTGGTGGTTACCAAGGTTACCCCACGGAACAAAGGTCCAGCATGAGTTGGAAACCTCATCAGCAGTGAAGCTGTTTTACACCAACTTTCTCACTTTGTCGTTACTTTTTTCTTTTCTACTGTGAAGTTTAACAAGTTGTATAATTGAGAAAAAAATACAAGAATAAGTATAAGCTAACAGCTTCAAGAATGCCAAGGATCTTCTTCTTTTAAGTTTTAAGGTCAACCTTTTAAGTGTAGTGTTTTCTTTGCTAACACAATGGATAGGATTAAAAACTAGCATATGTTTATCTTTACATTTTCCTAATCTTTAAGTTTTATACAGACAGTGAGTGATGAAACCAAAGAATGCCAAATTTTCACTATCATGTCCTAGTCTATCAGCTTCACTACAAGAACCCGGCAAAAACAATAAATCTTTTTACCACAAGGTTTAATTTATTCAAAAAAATATTGTCATTATTTTGTGATTTGAAATATTACTACCCAAATGTTTTATTGTAAAGTTGAAACAATATTTTATGAACTCATATCTCCTAATTGTCTTGTCTTTATCATGGTGTCTGTATAGATGCTACATGCTCTGTATGTCTGCAGACAGAAGAGCCTCCCACCTGGCTAAATATGCAGCCGCCCCCTTAACGTTCCAGGGACAAGTGTCATAGCTGAAAGTGTACAGTCATTGTCCCCATCACCATCCACCTCTGCTCCACACTGCATACTGAGCTGCTGTGGTCTGGCTGATCTCACACCACAGTGCACTGCACTGTTCCACTGTGGAAATGCTGCAGTCTCTGTCTCAGCCCCTGTCCAGGCCTGTGCTTTACTAGAGGTGATCTGCTTAGTAAGTGTTTGCTCCTGTTTTCTTTAGCTGTTCTCAGTTTACAATCTCAGTTTAACAGTGAGTCACAGAGCAACATGTCTATGGAGCATTACCATTTTACTACAAAATAATGTTCTGCTACAAACTGACATTTAAAAACTGAATGCTTTTAATTCCAGTAGCAAAGGGAAACCTGTTTCTGGCTGCTAAGGCAGAGTAAACTGTTCTCAGTGTGCAAATGCCCTTTATTATTACCAAGTTTTTCATAGATCCACTATCAAAGCTGCTTCATCACTTTATACAGACCCATTCAAAAGATTAGAATATTACAGAAAAGCCCATTTATTTCAGGAATGTCATAAGTAAGAGAAACATGATTTTGACATTAATTACACAGATTAATTACATACACAGATGGATGTTTAAAATCCTTTATTTCTGTTAATCGTAATGATTTCCTTCTTAAAGCTAATGAAAACATGGCCACTAAAGAAGACTATTGCTAAAAACAGAAATGTGGGTTTAATGAAACCCACATTGAACTCAAGACCTGTCCAGGGTGATATTACTGAGATGACCAGAATCCATGTAGCTTAGTGTCCAGAGTGAAATTTCCTCAGTTGGTCATGTTTTGCTGGTTCTGGTCCACTGGGTTTCCACAGTCAATGGAGTGTCGACCAGGAGAATCTAGAGCTCTTCACGCTTCCTCTGCTGACCAGCTGGATGGAGATGCTGATTTCATTTCCCAGCAGGTCTTCGTACTGGCACACACTGCTGAAGGTACCAAACGCTGTTTCAATGACCATGGTAGTACTGTTCTTGATTGGCCAGTAGACTCCCCTGACCTTTAACCTTGTAGAAATTTTCTGGGCTGTTGTCAAGAGGAAGAAGAGAGACACCAGACCCAACAAGGCAGTTGAGCAGAAGGCAGCTATCAAACCAACCATCACACCTACACTGCAAAAAGTGAAATCTTAGTGAGATTAAATATCTTAAATTAAGGAGATTTATGCTTGCTTTTTTTCTGACAAGATAATTTTTCTCACCAAGAGGTTTTTATGTTTGAATATTTTTCTTATTTTAAGTGTTTTTGTACTTAGTTATCTCAATAAGATATAAAGGCTTGATACTAAGAAAATATTACTTATTATGAGTAAATATATACTAGAAACTAGAATATCAATATTTACAAAGCAAACTTCAAGTCTAGAACTTATTTTGTGTAAGGAAAAGTTTCTTATTTTAAGCACAAAAAAAGAAATCACTTACTTAACAAAATCTCTTCATATAATTAAAACAGACTATGTCCAAATGGAAGACCTTGTGTTATTGTGAATGAAAAAATAAAAAAACATGAACTTATATACTTGTACAGAGTGTACTGGAAATGATAATTTAATATTTAAACAGTTGACATGTAGCACTTGTAACCATTACAGAGACAATACTAGTTAGTGTCCAGATAATTCCTGGCATGTTTTCATCTGCTATGGACCTTCCTTAATTTGATCTTCCATGGTCAGATGACTAAATCAAAAGATGCAAGATGTGGGACCTGAAGCTGATATGTCATGACATTTCTATTAAAGTGTGACTTGAAATGGCTGATATCTCACACAATGAGGTTAGAATCAGCTACATTGATTAGCTTAATGTCATGGTTAATATTTACATTTTTGGTTTATATTTCAAATTCTCACTCTGTAAGTCACTAATAGTTTGAACAATATTTTGTTTACCATGTTTGTCACCCCTTCTATGACACCATACAAGCCAAATGGGAAAGCACCAAAAATGTCAGTGAAGTAGTAGTGACGTTCGATACAACATATTTTCTTTCCGATCCAATGCCAAGTAAAATTTAAGCTGGTGTCGGCAATATCGATGCCGTACTTTGTGCAAAGACAATTTGTTTGTTAGATCTAAAAAAATTGCTGTAGTCCATATTTTGACTTTATAAAAAGAACACAATGTACTGTAATGTATTTATTTCAAACTCAGAAGTACATTGAGAGAGCAATCTCATTTACTATAGCTAAACTATTTCAATTCAGTAAAACCATACAAAATATGTGAAAATGGTGTTCCAAGTAAAAAAAGACAATTAGTAAAGAAATAACCCAACTAAATAAATTCTTGTTTTATTATTAAGAACTACTATAAAATGAAAGCTGAAATAGCTCCATGTTACTTTTAGGATCTGCCGATGTGTTCATTTCTGAGTGAGAGAGCATCAGCAGCAGGCTGAGCTTGGACATTACGTCCAAAACATTACACACTTACCAGGTGGAAGTAGTTCCCATCAACCCTTTCTCATTTAGGCTAGATCTCAATAATTTGGCTACTTTATAACGTGCTCTTGTAAAGCTACATTATCTCAACTGACTAAGGTATTGAAAGTATTGATACTTGGATTTGAAAACAGATTTTAAAGCATTAAGTTCTGGTTTCGGAAGAATCGATATTTCAGTATCAATGCGCACATCACTAACGGCAATACCAGAGATCGTTTAACTGCACTGATTAACGTTAATTCAGTTGAATCAGCCTAGTTTAGCGATTTTCTACTGTATTTTTTATAAGATTGACTTTTGGCAAATTCTCCAATCTTGATTGGACATGGATGAAGATGGAAGACCATTTTTGTGTATAAATCTTATAACTGCGGTACTGAGAGGTAAGCTTAATTTGCAGTTGTCTGTCTTTGTAATATAAGCTAATTCTGAAGCTAGTTGGTTAATTACAGTCCCTAAAACATGTTTTGTTTGTTTTGTGATTGTTTTTCTGTCTGTGCTCCAATTAGCAGATGACCTAACAACTTCAGTGTTGTTGTTTATGCGAAACTATTTTATGTGAAACTTTTTTTCACAATTTTAAGATATTTGTAGGTTCATCTTGGTTAGATATTTTTTCTTGTTTTGGAAAATCTTGACAAGATAAATTTTCTTGTTCTGTTGGCAGATAATTTTTTCTTATTTTAAGAAAATTATACCCAATTTTTGCACTTTTTTTTCTTGTTTTTGAAAGGGGACTTTTTGCAGTGTAAACAGAACCATCGGCTGGTCGCCTCCATGCCACGGCGCATTGTTGCAGTAATTTAAATTAAAATGGAGCCCTGACCAAGCATTAAGTGGACAGAAGTGAGTATGCTTTTCAGAATCTAACATTTCTGTTTTAAATTTCGGTTTTATTGATCTTGTCTAGCATTGTCATTTTCTGTCTCGCTGAATTTTTAATTTTTATTATCTGTTGGACTTTGAAATATTTCACTCTATGTGTATCCAAACAAGATATAAGCCTTACATTCTGAAGAAAGGGCCAAAAATTGTGGAACATTTAGAATATATTCAATGTTTAAATACCTGTAAATAAAAGTATTATTCAAAAATACAGTGTAGTGTCTCTCTGTCTCTTTATTTTCTGTGTGGGGGTGTGTGTGTGGTGGGGGTGGGGGGGGGGGGGGGGTGGGGGTCCAAACACTGTGTGTAGAAATGGCAGCAGAGCGACAGAAGGCTTGAGACCAAACCCACTTTGACGTAGCAGACTGTTTGACAGGGCATACAGGCCGCTGATAAGCTGGTGTGAGAGGGAAAAGTTCATTTAGATATTCCTCCAGTTAGTGAATACAAACAATGAGACACCCACAAGACTGCAGACTTACACTGAATGAAGTCTATGATGTGCATAAGGAGCAATAAAATGAAGGCGCAGACTCACACACACCTGCTATAGTGTGATGAGTAAGACATCAGCTTACAGATTATAATTATTGTGCCCATCACCAAATCTTAGAGACAGACACTTACAAGACCATCTCTGATAGCATATTAAAACACACAGCCACACATGTCACACCTGCCTCCATCATCTGGCTCCCATAACCTAAAAGTCTGAAAAATATTTCCACACAACCCAGTGTCTGCTCTGTGCTAGTCGTCTGGTTTGAACATTGGAAAGTGCCCCAAATGTTGTTACATCAAAAAGTATTTCCTTTGATTTTTCTTTTGTTGAAATGGTAGAACCCTGACCATTAGTGGCATTCAGGAGCATGGGAAACTGTTCAGTATCCTAAAAGTACATAACCAAATGATGTCGTATAAAATAAGACATGTCAGTCCTAAACTTAAATTATGTTAAAACAAAAAATATTGAGAAAGCGAAGCAATAAAATACAACCAATAATCAATTTTTCCAAAAAGTAAAGAATAGCAGAACAAAAGGGATGACTAATATCTCCAGGAATCACAGTGGTGTTCTATCCCACAAATAGCACTGAATGAAGCACATTGTTTTATTTTTTAATTATTTTATGCTTTAGATAAAGACCCTCTGCTCCTTATAAATCAGGGTAGGGTATTACTATTTTCTTTTCTCGTGCTAAGTTGAGTGAAAGGAAAAATGTCTGATAGGAAAAGGGGCACCAGCAGCAGGGATAACTGCAGAGGATTGTCAATATAAATCCATTCAAGAATGTAGAGAGTTTGGTGAGGAAAGAACTGAAGCTGGAATCGGAGGATCAGGAGCTCCCTGCCCAATTCTCATCTCATTTCAGTGCTCCGCCTGGGGTTTCTCCCACTGAGATGGATTTCTTCAGCTGAAATTCACCCGGGTCAATCAGCTGATAGAAGGAGGAGTTGTGATCAACGAGATTAATTTTCTGTGCTGTTTTAGAACTGCGGCCAGCCATGGTTGTAGTTTTAGCAATGGCAGCGGAGGAAGTGAACAATGTCATTCAGGCAGTGTTGGTCACACTTCCAAATATTGAATTAACACTAACAGCCAGGTTGTTCAGCTCGGCACTGCTCTCTTTGTAGTGAATGACGGTAAGCTTCATAGCATTGAACTGCATACAAACATACAAACGTTAGCGATTGGATAAAGTTTAAAAGTTCTACACGACACCAGGATGTAATCATTTCTTGTTAGTCCAGTGAGACATTTCTGATGTTTGGGCAGGTTAGCATGAGCTCAACAAAAGAAGAAACATATCAGGCTGCAGTTCACTCTGTGGAATAGATCATTAACTTTTTCACAAACCCCATTATATTTGTCAGGTTTTGTACAATATATGAAATTCAGAATGTAATTAAAAATATTTTTTTAAATGTCACACCTGATTGGGGAATTATTTACTCTTAAAAATGCCATAAGGTATGATTGCTCAGCAAATGTCCATCCTTTATTCATTTACATGGCATCAAAATGAATATGTTCCTGCTGGTGGATATTAAACAGCTGGATTAAAATATGTCCAGTAAAGGCCTAAATCTGATCCGTTACAGTGGAACTTAACGATTGTCTCACTGTCAATGAATGCATAGCAGAAAGCATCATATGATGACCCTGTAAACAGTGGGTCATTGATAACAGCTTCAGCACAGTGAGGCTGCTCAGCATAAACATAAGATGCTGATTGTATGAGGAGTTGCAGTGACAATGGCTGAGCCGCCACAAAAGCTTCTAAGTTTTCTTCTGAACACAGAAGGCATTTGAAAAGACCCGGCATTAAAACGCTTCATCTGAATGTTTCGCATTTTCAGGAATGTTCCTTGTCCGCCTCCAGAAACTCAGACGAGGAAACAGTTTAGCTGTGGGGACATCCTCAGATAATGCAGCCTGTTTCTCTTTTGTCCCGCCCACAGACACAAAAATGTTTGCACACTGTGGCAAAGAAGTGAGAGCACAATGAAAGTCATGCCAAAAGACAGAGGAGGAGAGGAAAACGATGGGCTCTTGTGGGGAGAAAGAGGACGGCAAAAACAGGAAAGAGAGAAGAAACAGTGGGTGAAGAAGGAGAAGCAGGTCATTCAGAAAGATGATTTCCAGAAATGGTAGACTGAAAGAAATGAAATAAAGATAAAGAAAGGAAGAAGAATAAGTTGAGGAATGGTGAAAAAGCGATGTGAGAAAAAAATAAGTTTGATTACGTTAGAAGAGGTAAAGAGATGAGAGGTCTGGAGCACTTCTTGATATTCATCTTGGAATATGAGGAAGTCAGGATAATAAAGAAATGAGTGAAACCCAACAACTGGGAGGGGGAGGGGCAACAAACAAAGGAGATTAAGTTTTCAGTTGTGAGGCCTTTGGGGTTTGATGGCACAAAGCTGTGTACGCCCACATCACGCTGGCCAGTCCATCAGCACTCTGATTTCAGCATCAGCTCCGGAGTGAAGCGGAGAAAAGCAGCAACCACTCGGCTCCCCTCAAGCCCAACACTTCTGCTGCTGCTGGGATCACGTCCAGAATTCCTCCGTGTTTCTCTGCCACACAGTAAAACTCACTTGGAGATTAAACCCCAAATCTGTGTAAACTTCATTTTCTTTAACACATCTGTTTCATCTTTTTTGAGTCAGCTCCTGCGAGTAATGAAATTAGGCAGCTGAGGAAAACTTCATGTGGCAAAACAAATTTGGCCTCCATTTTAATAGAGAGCTCAGGGAATAAGAGCGCTGTTAAAAAAGAACTGTTAAAAATGTAATTGAACATGACTCCTGTATTTAGTTCTGTTTTTGTAGCTGAAACCAGATAAACATGATATTTTTTCTCACTGATATTAAATTAAATTATGCTTCTCCTGATTTAGATCAGTTAGGGTTGCTCACATTATTTCTATTTGCTAAATGCCAGACTAACGAGAGAGTGAATTTTATAAAATGTAACACTTTGTGTGTAATTATTGGAAAAGCCAAAAAAAGAAATAAAATCAGCCCATGTATAAAGAAGAGATGGACCTTCACAAGTCAGGTTCATCCTTCAGTCCAGTTTCCAGATACCAGAAGGTTCCACATTCATCTTGTTGGGATTACAAGCTGTTGACTTTATTTTGTACTTTATTTCATTCTAGTTTTGTTATTATCCAACCTTTCAGCAACCTTTTAGATTATTACACTTTAATAAATGTACCCACTAGGGAGAACTGACTGATTCAAACTAATGGGGCTGTCAGCGGGTAGCTTGTATTTAAACATCCAGCAGGTTTATTACTTCACTGCTGCAGATACAGGAGCTTCACTGACCGTCTTCAGTTGAACTCAAACATCAGGGTTTCATTCGTTAGCAGCTAGCGTCATCCATCCCTCATCCTTCAGCATTTTCTCTCCATCTTCCTCAATAATAATAGAAATATTATCAATGTATTGTTCATTAGTCACTAATGAATTATCTTTGTGTGATTTTTTGGTAGTTATAATTTGGTGATGAAGAAATTAACACAGATTTTTAACATTTGCCCATTTACCATCACAATGATTTTTATTTTATTTATTTTTTTAATCTTTGACTGAGATTAAGTCTTCAAACCTTAGTGGTTAAATATTCTACGGAGCTCACTAAAAAAGTTAATCAATAATAAGAATTAATAATTTAATTATTATAACATTTTGTTGTCAGGATAATGTTCTATAGGTGAAATAAATAATAACCAACTACACTAATATAAGATGCAAGCATTTTCTGAAGTGATAGAACATTAACATTAATTTGTACTGTCGACCTTATCATGTTTAGCTCAACTGAAATTTGGATCATGAGCCCCATCACAGCACTTTTTAATGAATCATGCATTTAATCTTGTTTAATTCAATACAATACAAATTAACAGTTGATCACCAGAGGAAATTAATATTTGTTGTAATTTGATATTTTTTCAAGGATCTTCAGAGTTACTATAGATGGTGATGGTAGGAAGAATGCCCTGTAGAGGTCTGTATTACTGTGAATTTAAAGAAGCCTCTGACTGAACACACTAAGACTCTTTTCTATGCCAGTTGGTGAAGGTTATACATAATTTTCTTGATTATATATAAAATCCTTCTGTGCATCATCATCCCCAGGACAGAGCTGGAGATCTTTATCAGGTTTTTATGTTTCTAAAAATGTATCAAGTGGACTGAAATGTGACTAGGACACAAACTTTACAAATTCCTTGAAGACATATTATAATGGTTACAGAGCACTTCATAATCAATATTTAAAATCCAAGCAAATAGTGATGAAAAATAAAAGAAATTGAGCCTGTGTCCTAGCTGCAGTTTCCTAGAAATAATGATATATTTTGGCGCCAACCACACACAACAGGAAACTGAAAGTGAGAGCTGCCTACGTTCTCTATTCACTTATTAGCAAATTACATCACAATTTTTGAGAAATCAGAAATGTGAAGAAAGTCAGTATGTTTTCCCTGAAACCACAAAGAAGTAATGAGCCACAAAAGGTTACCAAGATACCATACAGAGTCATACCCAAATATAAGCTGTTTCTTTGTCTGTGTTTGTGTGTTTAAGACAAGAAATGCTACAAGTATAATAAAATAATTAATGGTACCATTACTACAGGTTATTCACAAAAACAGACTTTTGTGATCAGTGAAATCTTCTTTAAAACAATAAAGCTTTTCCAACAAAACCTCCACTAATATGACTTTTGTGTTTCCCAAAAAAAACATAACCAGTAAAAATACATTCCTGAATTATAGTAATACTGCTTTCTATTGTCATACTTTGTCAACAGCCTGCTTCTTAAATTCCTTTGATGGTCAGCGTCAATAGAGAGAAAAAAAGCCTCCTACACCAAATTACACAGAAAAACAGAGGCCTCCCACAGACCAAGGAGAAGAAAGAGAATCTGCTGGCCAAACAAGCAACCGTGTCCCACTTGGTCAGCTTCACCAGATTGTGTTGGGGGTGTCCTGGCAGCACGGAGTAACAAGGGGAATCTGAAGCTGTGGGTGGACAGTGATGGGCCTTTAGAGCACATGAAGATAGAGAGACAATGAAGCTGGAGTGCTTATTTCAAGTCACTGTACTGTCAGCACTTTCGTCATTTATCCCAGTTAGTAAATACACACACACACACCCTTCTCTCTCTCTCTCTCTCTCACACACACACACAAACACCCCTACAAGTTTGAATTACTCACTTCAATCAGTTATGGCGTCCTATAACTGACTGTGGAAATGCAATCTGCTGCCTTAAAACTGCTATGATGTAAAGGAAATTAATGGAGCATGGTTTCTATCGTATTGGAAAATGTCACAAATAAATAATAAGAACAAGAACAAACACATAATGCTTTGTGAGATTTGGGTGCAGTCCAATGGAAACAGTCCTTCCATTTGTCCTCATATATTAGATCACTGTGATTAGCTAACTGTTGAAAAAATGTGTTTAATTTACCAAGTCTTGAAAGATATTCAAAAATCTTGTTGAATACAGCTGTGGAATCATCCAGTTTGGTATAAATCGAGACACCTCTGTAAAAAAAAAAAAAGAGAGCTTGTTTATTTGTTCAGGTAGACTCAAAAAACCCTGGGAGCAAAGGAAGAACGTTAAAGAAGAAAAATGGGGATCATAACATATTCAAATCTTCTTGAATAACAAAATCATTTTTCAAGTCCATTCAGTAAAGACCACTTTTTATTGAAAAATCTAATGACTGTCACTTGGTTTGAACATTCTGTATTTGCTGTTAAATATAATATATTTGTTTTGGCTGCAATGTCCTGAAGGTTACTATATATGTTGTTATAGATATATAACAACAACATATACTGCCTACACTGATTCCAAGGGTAGTCAGAATTTATCGGATCAGTTTTGAGATCAGTCTCTTATTTTGTGACAGCTTTGTAATCTTGAAATGAATCCTCTGGCCTCCATTTATCATCCGGCTCATGTCTGCAAGCTCACCTGGGAGCAGCCAAAGATCAGCAGGTCAGAGTTAATTGGTTTGCAGTCATTAAAGCGATCCCATGTTTCAGTCATTAGACCGAGCTGGGCTCCACCATTGACATTTGACTTCTGCACCATTATCAGAAAACATTAATGCTAATGTCTTGTTACAGCAATAAAAACTTGAAAGAGAAAAAAGCTTCTCTCCAGACGGCATCATTAAACTCTGATGAAAAATGCTTAGAGTAGATATGTAGAAAATCTGTTGACATTCATAAAGTGCCATTGGAAAATAAGGTGATAATTTTAATATAAACCTAATGAAATTTGTAAATGCCAAAGTATTTTATGTATAGCAGAGTGGAATATGATATGTTTTGGTGGCATATGGTGAGAGTGAGTGTCTGTGTCATTCCAGGGATAACCAAACCAGTAGCTGGTGTGAGTGATTCTGAAAATAAAAGCCTTGAAAATATGACTTCACTTGATGATGGAGAGTCTTTTCACACTCATGATATGTTGCCTACATTTCATATTGTATTCTACAGTATGAGAAGGATGGAAAGAACTGATAGATAGCAAGGTGAGCAGACACACCAAAGAAACTATAAAGTTCACACAGTACAGCTCATAGACATGTAATGCCCTTATTGTTGTATGGCAGTTTGCCCCTGATTCCTAGTCAAATTTCTCCTAATGGAGACTAATAAATGATCTTATCTTATTTAGTTGCTGAACAGAAAGTGGCATTCTGAAATTGAGATTTTCTGTAGCAGGTCCAGAATGTCACAGGATGGAGTGTCTAGTTAAATTTGGGTGCTTAACTGAGTATAAACCATCAGCCAGCAGTGACAGTTGGTTGGTCCTAAGCATACAGGTGTGTATGTGCCATTATACAAGTTTTGCTGCTCCCAATCAATGTGGAGGGGTTGTATGGTAATTAAAAAAAAAAAATCTGCCTACTGTGGCTATTTTGTTACATTTGGGACTGGAGACAATTTCACAGATCTGCAATAATTTACACAAAGTTTGAACAGAGCAGTTTAATCTTGATGACAGAACAAAAGAAATGTTGGGGAAGTGTCAGAGGATCCGGTGACGATAATGAAAAATGACAATGATGGAACAAAGAAATAAATAGAAAAACACATTCCCAAATTGTTGCTGTTAATGAGACCAAAAATGGTGGAAACCAATCAAATAATCTTTTACTGGATTATGAATGACTGTTGTTTGGAGAGCAGAAAAATAACATTTCATATAAGAAGTTTTTGCTCACGCTAAACATAAAATAAATATGTTCTATATCACATACTAAAATGATTATGTGGACTGTATATAGTTCACTATCATCAATTTGATATTTCCATGTGATTTTGTTTGTTTCCTTAAGGGGACAGAAGACAGGGGGAAAAAGAAAGTAAGAGTGAAAACAGCAAACACATTAGGCAAATAGCATCATTAAAGCCAGTTCATCTTCACCTGTTGACTCTGTACTTGTGAGGCACTCCATTCATCTTCCAACCCATTCCAGAAGCTGGTCCGGTGTCAGACAGGCTAACAAATTGCTTCAACTAATCGTTATTTAATTTACTACCAGCAGTCACAAAGTGACATGAGGTCCATACAGAGTCCAGCAAACCAACTACTTTCTGTATGTTGAAGCAGGTTTATTCAAAACGTGGTACAAGTTCAGTCATTAGACTGAGACAGTATTAATCATGCTGTGGGTTCTGTCTAATGAAATCATTTACTGCTGCAGAAGCAATGATTGATGTTAAATACCAGCTTTATATCTTCACTTTTTCCTCTTTTCTTGTGGTTATAATGACCTCCAACCACCAAAGGGTGCAATTAAAGACCTATTCACATCATATGGGTCAATCTGTTTTAGTTCAGCCCCATGTGTGTGGGGGTGTGTGCGTGTGGGGGGGGGGGGGGTGTGTGCGTGTGTGTGTGTGTATGTTGAGCCCGAGTCATGTGACTATCTTTGACCTTTTTGAGAGTAAGTGCTCATTAAACTGTTTCAACAGTATTGTCAATGTCTGCTGAAGTGTCATTAGTATTATTGAAATATAAATATAATATACAGTTAAGCCAGAAATGACTCATACACCTAGCAGATTTAGGTTTAAAGTAGGGCTGTCTACTAATGCGTTAATGCATGCCATTAATCTAAAACTTTTAACATGTTAATATTACATAATGCGGATTAATCAAACTACCTATTTTGACAATATGGGCAGTTTCCCAGGGTGGCATCAGAAAAGGGTGGGGGCACCTAAGAACTGGAAATAAAATACATCTTAGCTGTGTGCATGTGCAGTGGAATAAATTTTGCTTAGTTTCTGTTGAGAACTTGGAGAAAACATGACCTGCTTTCTGCTGCTACAAAACTAAAGGTCAGATAAAGGTTTGTATTTTATTTTTTTCTCCAAAGAGTTTTGCAGCACTAGTGGCTTGCATTTTTTGCGATAGTAGGCTCACAGGAAGGAGGGCGAGGCGAAGACATGCGGCAAAGGTCGCCAGGACCGGGAGTCGAACCCGCAACGTCTGCATCGAGGACTAAGGCCTCCAAACGTGGGGCTTGCTAACCCCCTGTACCACCACAGCACGCCCAAAAGGTTTGTATTTTAACTGGTTGGAGTGCAGCAGGACGGACTTATCCAGGATTCCATTCCTGCAAAGGCCACAACTGTATGCATATTTATATTTCAAAGTTAGTCATAGTAATTAATCGTGTTTAATCTGATTAAATTTTTTAATCAATTGGCAGAACTAGCTTACAGTAATCTTTTCATTGAATCAACACATTTCTTCTGACTGAAAGCAATAGTCATGTTTCAGAGGGACACCCAGTGAGCAGCTGAAACCCAAATAATTAAATAGATTAAACATCCAAGGACAAACTGAGCCATAACACACTCTGATGACACACGGGAATTTCACTGAAAAACAGATTCACTGCACTTCAACAGGATCAACACATGATTGATTGACAAAAGTTTCATAAACCATGCTCTGCCAGCTCACTGACCTTCATTGACAACCACAGGATCTCTGTGGAGTGTCATCATCTCTTTAGACGAGGCGGACACTATCTTAACGAACATGGGACAAAGCTACTTACTGCAAACTGCAAAATTTGGTTAGAAAAACCTTTTTACAGTTTAGTGAATCATGAAATACCATAGCAACACCCCCTCCTCTGTCGGTTTCTCAATTCTTGACTGTACGATGTTTTTATGGCTTTTTATTTTTGTGTTTTTATGATGTAAAGCACTTTGAACTGCCAGCTTCTTGCTGAAATGTGCTCTACAAATAAACTTGATTGATTGATTGATTGATTGATTGATTGATTGATTGATTGATAGTAGATTAGGGAATACTTTTTATGAAAAGTGTATGTGTTATGAATAGAAATCAATAAAAATGATGATGGTTTTAGATTTAAGTCAGGATGAGAAAGGTGTACCACATGAACAACAACTTAGAACAACTAAAGGCAAACACAGTGTATGAGCATGTGGGCCTGGCTGCATATAATCTAAGTTCTTAAATGTGTGCATATTTAGTAAATTGTCTTAAATCTCACCTGATTTAGCATTATTAGACATTATCAAACATGTGTATCTCCACCATTACTTTGATTACCTCATTGATATCACTGTAGAATCTGCTCATCTCCATTAACTTTATCTTTCGCAATTTCATGCTGGGTTAAAATGTGAGATCAGTTATGGTCTTTAATTTGAAATACGACATCCTATTCATCCATGCGCGTGTGTGTGTGGGAGGGTGTCAGGAAGATAAATGACCTCAATGTCGCGTGGGCAGCCAAGAGTCCTGTCATTAGCAAACACCACAGAGAAGGAGGAAGTCAGATGCAAGTGTGTTTAAGTTTTTATAGCATGTCTCTGTCATTTATTCCCACTAAAACGACAGTGACCATTTACAGAGTGAGAGAGAGACAAAGAGAAAGAAATTCAAAGAGCAGAACATGCTTTGTTTTTTTTTCTGGTAGGATGACACAATGTTTACTACAGGTGTTGTAATGAAGCAGCGTCCTCCAAAATACAGCAAGACAATGTTAGGCTCACATTACCGACTTCATAAAACGTAGATTTATTCATTTAGATTATTAAATTATTATGAGTTCTTTAAAGACAGAATTATTTTTCCTTCAGTCATTTATTGATTCCTTCATTCTTAATGTGACAGATGCACATATTTTTGACTTTCTATGCCATGAATTTAACTTTTAATCATTTGATGAATAATGTGACTTCAGTTAATATGCAGTTTTCAATACTTCTATATTTTATCCTGTTTAGTCTCAGTTCAGCCTTTATGTAACCTATCTCAGCTTCCCCCCCACTTTCCGCTGTACCTTTTTTTCACTGTTATCCTACTAGCTTATCATCTCAATTTGCTTCTTCAAAAAACTCCATCAAACCCACCTGTGTTACTCCATCTCAGTTTTGCTGCTCACCTGTTTCTCCAGCTATATAAGTTTATCTAGTTTAAGTATTATATATATATATATATATATATATATATATATATATATATATACAGTATATGTCTGTGCATTGGCTCTGGAATAACTTTCATGACAGTCTGCTTGTTCCTCACTACAGATTACTCTCTTTTCAGCTACTTCTATTTATGTTATGTTGTGTTAAT
Organism: Brachyrhaphis terrabensis; assembly: GCA_903067065.1. Taxonomy (NCBI): domain Eukaryota; kingdom Metazoa; phylum Chordata; class Actinopteri; order Cyprinodontiformes; family Poeciliidae; genus Brachyrhaphis; species Brachyrhaphis terrabensis. The sequence goes on from CAEGAG010311575.1 coordinate 43,881, forward strand.
GCTCATTTATTTATTTTTTGTATCGACTTTGATTCTAACTTGGTTCTTGGAGTTTAAGTATTGTAGACTTTCATCCCCAGCCTTCTCTGTGTCTTCCTGATGGTAAGGAATTACAGAAGTCCAGCCTTGAAGTAACAAAGTAACAATGTATGGACTAGATTTTTAGTATCACTCTTGGACATATTTTCATGTCCTCAAGACATGGCTGTAGTCTACCTAATGGATTGAATGAATAAGTGTTTACAGATAAATATAGCTGAGTATGACCAGTCTTACTGTAGAAATGTTTCACATCCTGTCTGATTTAACCGATTGGAAGCAAAGAGAGCTGGCCGAAGTGCTTCTTCAGTGAAATTCTTCTTACTATTTACTCATACACTTGATTAGTAACTATTTTCTACAGGATTTTATAGGAAAATAAGATTAAATATATGTCTATAATTTATTAAGTCATCTTGATTTAGAGAAGGTTTCCTAAGCAAAAGTTTAATTACAGCAACTGTAATAACACTTACATGTAAGTTATGGGTCCATGGAAACACCAGTGTCCTCACGACAGTTGTGGTACATGTCTCATCATGTAGTACATGTACACTAGTGATAGACTAATCATATCTAAAATGGGAGCAGTCATCAAAAGGAACACTTTTTTAATAATTTAGTTGGGATGGGGTTCAACATGCATGTTAAAGGTTTGAAAGAATCTAATATTTTTGATCATTCAGAAAGCTCATATGACTCAAAACAGTCCAAGCATATCAGGTTATATAGTCACATTCAGTGCTGCATCACTTGGTGCTGATGTTGGTAGGATGCCAATTTTCTTTTCTCATATTATTTGTAGTAGAATCAATTTTATGTATTATGAATCCCATGAAGTCATTATAGATGGCTCAACAGAACTATGACTCTGTGTAAGTCTGGCTGTAATAAATTATCCATCCATCCATCCATCCATCCATCCATCCATCCATCCATCCATCCATCCATCATGTAACATGTTTTTCCTTGCAGGGTACACACTGGACAGGCCACCAGGACAAACAGTCATGCACACATCTAAGGAAAACTTAGAGACCAATGTTTTCTCATCTATTACCGTAATTATCAAAAATATATCTTAGTGACAGTTCTTTTTATACAGCAGTAGACTTATTTAATTTAATTTTTTTTTACCAGGTTAAGCAGGTCTCCTCTAGAGATGTAAAGCAGAATTTTCCTCATGTTCTGCTTTAAAATACAGAGCTTGGAACTAAACCTGGGAGGCGGCCTCATATGGATACTTAGCTTCTTTTTTTAAGGTTGCTAAATTTTATAATGCTACATACAATGACAAAATAACTGTAAACAAGAACTCTGATTCATGAAAGTCTAGAAATTAAATTCCTGCCCTTTTCTGTGTTGTTCTGTGGTACTGAGAAAATTTTAAATGTGTCAGATTCCATGAAAGGTGTTACATCATCTGAGAAACGATCTAATCACATTTTTTGTCAGGGGCAAAGTTTGAGTTGGTTTAGTTCAATAGTTATTAAAAATCATCAGACAGCACACCGTCTGGAGGAAACATTATCTGTTCAAACAACAATCGGCAGTGTGAAGACAGTGTGTGGTCAGGTTGGAACAAAGCTTACCAGTAAAGATTACATTTGATCCATCAATTTGACCGTCAACATGAATATCACAATCCCTCCCAATGTAATGACCTTATCAGATTTTAACTGTAAATCAGGAGATCTGAGAACTGATTCAAGAATTCAGAGTGAGGGTCTGGCAGACGACACAAAGCTACAAATAGAAGCAGTTTTCTTGGTTTGCAACTTGGAAGAAAAAGAAAACTAAGGGTTAGAGATTTTAAAAACATTATTAAGTGTCCTGGAATTAATGAATAAATCTGACTAAAAGATGGTTGCTGCTCCTCTTCCTCTGCAAATATTCAGATGAATGTAAAAATGAAAATAATTAAAACAACTGTATTCTAACATACTTCTCTTGCTGGGGCCAGGTTGCAGCAAGAGAACCTGCTGCAGATACAAGATAAAATCAATCTGATGATCACAAACCAGATCATTAACTAAATGTCTGACAAGAAAGATCTTATGTTCAGTAAACGTAAGAATGTGTTGAATGTTGATGGTGGACCACAATGCGGCAGGCCGAGGCGTCCAGCAGATTTTAAAATCCACAAGGTTCTGAGTCTGGGAGCCTGCAGCAGACGGCAGGCAGCTCTTCCTCCTCCCATCTATCAGGAAGCCACTGCAGCTGCCTCTCTTTCACTTTCTGCTAAATGCTTCAATATAAATTGATTAGTTCCCGATGATAAAATGACAAATCAAATTCAATGAGATTTTCATCCAGTTAAATGATATGAATGAAAGAAATGATTGTAATATTATTACAGCTGATTGTATACAAATATTTGTTATCAATCATGTTTGCAGAAGAAGCTAAGAAATAAAAAGCGTCAGTCAATGAAAAGGGATGATGGAAAGATATTTGCCAAGAAATAATTGCATCCATAGCTCTGCATCTTCTGGTTCTTCTCATTGTGAACTTATAAATATGAGTGCATAAGCTGGTATGTTCATCATATGGTATTTGTCATAAAAACAGATGAAGGGAATTTTGTGGTAACATTTATTCTAAGCGTAACGTTTAATTGGACACCGCTGCAACTCAGGGCACAAACTTATCGGGAACTCATTCTTCTTACTGTTGAAACCTGATATTTAAGTAACCACCTGACTCTACTTGTTCCTGTAGTAACTCAGAATTACCAAGGTAATTTTTACTCGCAAAATATGAGGATAATGACAGAGGAGATTTTTATAACTTTCTTACCTTCAGAAGTTTACATCTATTCTCTCAGTATTTATATGATATTTTCAAACTGCAAAGTTTAGATGAAACATTTTTGGTTTCCTTTCACAAGCATCCCACAGTAGAATTTTGTCCCATTTCTTCTGACAGAACCAGTAGATCTGGACCAGGTTTGTAGGCCTCCCTGCTCACACACACCTGTTCATCTCTGGCCACAGATATTTTCTGTGACTGAGCTCTGGGCTTTGTGAACGGCTCTCCTAAATAGTGGCTTTATTGTACTTTGATCAAAAGGGAATTGTGAAAGATGGCATGAAATTATTTCTAAATTGTAATCAGTGTAGTAGACTGAACTGAATTTACCTCTATGTTGATAGTTTTAATATATCGTGTTGTGGTGGATTGATTAGACGTTTTAAACAGAAGCAAACTTTTAAAATAATATTCAGACTGTTGCAGTTTGTTTGACTGTTGTTTCACATTGAAGTTCTGCAAGGTTTAAAGTATTTTAGTGAGCGTCTGAACCGTCCGCTACCTGCCCACAAGCAGTTTGACGATGTCTCTACTGGGCCAAAGCAGGTTTTAGGACACTATGTTGTTTCTAAGATTAGATTAAACAATCAACAATAAGAAAGCATGCAGATGCATCTCAACCTCCACCGTATATCTCCACCCACAGTTTGTATTTAATGTGCTTCCTCTCTGCTGGAGGACTAGGCCAAACCAAATGTCAATGACAAACACACAAAAGTGTGTGGATGCTCAAAATGCACCACTGCAACCACACAAACAACCACACACACACAGAGTGGTGGGTGGGAAAGGAAATCCCCTCTGCATATTTGTTAGCTCCAGTTATGAGTATTTGTCTGACATTAACCTAACAGCTTCTGAAACATCAGGTCCGAGTCTGGAATTTTTCTGTACCTTTATAAATATTACCAGCAGCAGGCCTACCGCCTGCTGCAGTAGGATGTAACTAATTTTAGCTAGTGAGCAAAACCGGAATCATATTTTAATATTAACAAGTCTGATTGGCTTTCAACATTAAACCTTGTGCCACTGTTGCTGTTTATTGATTCTCTGGTGTATCAATCAAGTCCAAAAGCTAATTTTACGTTAAGAATTTCAGTGTGTTATACTCAAAGATTGCAGTTTTTGGGATTTTTATAGACAAACAAATATACATGTCATCCATCAAAACTGACAAGAATAGCATTAGTATAGGAATAAAATTAACAATAAAATAAAGAACCAGTTTATCTGTTTCTTTATCTGATACTTCTAGAAACTATTATGGGGATGGAAACATTGAAAGTGAATTTCTCTGCAACTTGAAATGCTATAGATTCACTATAAATCTTCCTTCAACAAGCTGGGATAGGTCTGTGAGCTATACAAAACATGTTCATTATGTTTTATACACAAAGTCATTCTCAGATATTAAGATTTCACCCGATCAGATTTCACCATGTTTTGAGCTCATAAAGTTGCGTTGCTACATCAACATTACACAAACAAGCTGCTGTTGGCCACAAAAAAAACCCCATAAACCACGAATATATCTCACATTTTGTCATCAATGATTTTATTTTTGCCATGCAAAATCCCCAATTGTTTTAAATAATTTTGTTCACATTAGTAAATACTACAAAAATACAAAATGATTCAGTCCAGCAAATACACAAATGTATAGGTTAAAAGATTTTCAAAAAGATTAGTTTTACTTAAAATAATTTGTAGATTATAATGAGCTCTGAGCTCATGGTAAAGTGTGTATATGTATTTTGTCACATTCATTCCTTGCACATTGATTGGTTCAGAAGTCTTGATGGTCTTAATCTGGAGGTTTTCGTCAGATGTGTCCAGGTGCCGGGCCCAGAAAAGATGGAAGTAACTTCATGGTTCTGAAAATCCCAAACAGAAGCAGCAGGAACCCGACCAACCAGCCTGGAACCCGACCAGCCAGCCTGGAACCCGACCATCCAACCTGGAACCCGACCATCCAACCTGGAACCCGACCATCCAGCCTGGAACCCGACCAGCCAGCCTGGAACCCGACCATCCAACCTGGAACCCGACCATCCAGCCTGGAAGCCGACCAGCCAGCCTGGAACCCGACCAGCCAGCCTGGAACCCAAGATCAACTCAGCTCTATCCACCACTTAAAAAAAAAACTCAAATAAAAATACAAAAGATAAGTAAAATGCATCTAATAACTACTATTTTGCTTCCACTGAGGCTTAGATTAAGACTTTGTTGACATTCTGATAGCAATTACATTTGATCACATTCTAAAAGCCTGCAGTACTGACTGGATTTTTCTCAGCTGCAGAGGCCGGACCAAGGCACTGCAAAGGGAACTATCTGAAAGGTCTTTTCATGACTACTGCACAGACCCAAGAACTTTATCAATCTCATACATTTTACCACTCCACACTGACTGCTACCTGCCAAAAACCTGACTCGATAGATTAATGCAAATAAACAGTGATGTGAGTGAGTTAATGGAGGCTGACAGAGACAGCAGGGACAGAAAATCCAAAGTACAAAATTGCAACATGAGGAGGCAGCCTGCAACCCATCCTCTCTGATACACATCTGCATGCATATGCACACACGCACTCCCCCACCCGCCCCCACACACACAGAAGAGTATAATGCCTAGATATTTTTCTGATGATCCATGTTTCCACCACAAAGAGGTTTTCCTCTTCTTGCCATCCACTCCTTTCTTTCCTCTCCACACCTTTTAGTCACTTTTCTCATGATTTTTTTTCTCACCACTTGATCTCTTCATTTACTCGTTCTTTTTCTAGTTTCTGTTCTTCCAATCTTTCTCTTCCTTTTCTCCTCCTCATCTTTTGACACTTTTTTTCTGTTTCATGTCTTTTTTAAGCAGTTTCTTCTTCCATCTCTGACAGTGTTTGTGTCACTTTTCATTCACCACTCTCCTTACTGGTTCCATCTTTTCCTTCCACTCGTTTTTTGCCCCTCAGCTCTCTCCACCTCTTTCACATCTATCTCTTTACCTGCTCTCATACTGTTACTCTGCCTTAGATCTTTTTTCCCATCTGTGTTTTCCTCTGGTGACAGTGGATCAGGAGGTAGAAGTTCATCCTGTTACTGATGGGTTGCCAGTTCGAACCCCCACTCTGCCTGTCAGTCATTGCTTCCTTTAGCAGCATAATTCAGCCACATTACCGATTGTACACAAGCTTAGTGTTCTTATTCATCGTCTTTAGTGATTTTACTTTGAATGTTTTTCAGCTATTGTCTCAACCTGTTTATTGTTCTGTCTTCAAATCTTGATCTTATTTTTTCTTCCACATCATTCAGTCTCATTATCTGACACTTCACAGTGATACCTTCTGGCCTCTGGCACAGACTAAACATTAATTACTGTGTTTGCAGTAAAATAAAGACTTTATACCAACTTATATATAAATTATATATATATAAAATCAAACTAAAAAATGTCCAAAAAGTTCACTTTTCATAATCTCAGTAATATTGGCCTACCAGCACCTTAACTAGAACAGACACACACACAAATACACACACACTCTATCATGAGTGATTAGATTATGTCTGCTTGCTAATGATGCTTGTGAGTCTCGTGTTTCTTCCTAGATGAAAATAATTGGAAACTGTAGCTGCCCCAAAACTTTAATGCTGTTAAAGCAGCGTAGGAGAAGCTCATCCACTCCTTACTTTCATTTAGCTGGGGATGAGTTGTGGGGGGCTAGAAGTGGAGGAGTTTGGGTAGACATCATAATCAAGCATTATTATCAGAAGGCCGATGTAACAGAGGAGGAATGGGTGGGATGGGGGGTCTTAATGTTGTGACAACAGAGTAGGAGTGAATTAGACGAAGGCCTAACCTCCAGACGGATAATCTCCTACTAAATTGAATGCCATTCAGTTGTACAGACACTCGTTAAACAAGCGGTACAGGAAGTCTAGAGAAGACAAAGGACATGAGAAGACAGACGTTCACAGCATAGCGTAATGCTGTGAAGAAGAGAATTCTTCTACAATAATAAATCCATTGACATGAATAATGTAAGGGAGAGCAAGCCTCTCTTTAGTCCATCAAGCTGTTCATACCAACATCGCAATCAATGTTTTCAACTGAGTCAGGTTTGTCGGCTCTGTGTACCTCTGTTTTATGGGACAGAGATCAGGACTCTGAGTTCCTCCCAGACGACCAGGCCTCTCTCCTATTTCTAAGGGTGAGCCCCGACACCTTGCGGAAAAAACTAATTTTGGTCACCTGTATCAGTGATCTCCTTCTTGTGATCATAGATTAGTGGGAACGTAGATTTATCAATAAATCTGTTAACCATGGTTGAGCCCCAACCCAGAGAAGGCACGCTATCCTTTTCCTGACAAAGTCCATGCAAACTTGGATCCTCAGCCGCGCCGTTCCATTGAAAGCTGTAGATCACAACCTGATGAAGCCAGTAGACCACGTCATCTGTAAAAAGCAGAGACTTGATCATAAGGCCACCAAAATGGATCCCTTCAGTGCCTGGGCTTTGCATACACTCTAAGAAATCCATTCATCCATCCATCCATTTTCTTCCGCTTTATCCAGGGTAGGGTCGCGGGGTCAGCAGCTTCAGAAGAGAGGCCCAGACTTCCCTCTCCCCAGCCACGTCTTCCAGCTCTTCCAGGGGAACCCCAAGGTGTTCCCAGACCAGCCGAGAAACATAGTCCCTCCAGCGTGTCCTGGGTCTTCCCCGGGGCCTCCTCCCGATGGGACGTGCCAGAAACACCTCACCAGGGAGGAGTCCAGGAGGCATCCTGACCCGATGCCCGAGCCACCTCAACTGGCTCCTCTCGACGTGAAGGAGCAGCGGCTCTACTCTGAGTCCCTCCCGGAGGACTGAGCTTCTCACCCCATCTCTAAGGGAGAGCCCAGCCACCCTACGGAGAAAACCCATTTCGGCCGCTTGTACCCGAGATCTCGTTCTTTCGGACATGACCCAAAGCTCATGACCATAGATCGACCGGTAAATCAAGAGCTTCGCTTTTTGGCCCAGCTCTCTCTTCACCACGACAGACCGGTACAGCGCCTGCTTCACGGGAGACGCTGCGCCAATCTGCCTTTCGATCTCCTGCTCCCTTCTTCCCCCATTCTTGAACAAGATCCCGAGATACTTGAGCTCTTCCACTTGGGGCAGGACACCTGACCCGGAGAAGGGTTGGGGGGAAATGAACTGTTGAATTTATTCAACCAAGTTATGTCAATTGGTTCCACTAAATCGAGTTAATTAAATCTAAAGAGTATTAAACATTTACTTTCAACATAATGTGGCAGTATGCCCTGTGGGCTTTGAACGCACCACACAGGTGCTGGGATTTAATTGGTTGTGGCGCTGTGTGTATATAAAGGGCCCTCCCTCACCTGGTGAACATCATGCTGTTTTCTTCCGGTTCAGACCTCGGCGTTTGCTGGCTTTGCACGCTAGCCGCATACTAATGCGCGCTTGAATGATGCGCTTAACAACACTCTAATCGCTGATCGATCCTTCGTGTGGTAAGAAGCTTCTCACATCTTTAATGTTTGTTAGCCTAG